>VUQH01024560.1:8018-19864 GCA_015106775.1 Etroplus canarensis
TTTTTTTAAGTAACATTTTCGTCTTCTCTGCTTGATTTTAAATATAAATGGTTTCAGTGTTCATAATCATGTCCCTGTGTACCATGTGAGCTGCATGTTTGTTGTAACATGAGTGTTCACTGTGAGTATTGACTTGAGCCCTGGCATATGAATAGATTGGACATGGCAGCGCTAGATCAACCTGATGTGGAAGGTGGCGGTATGCCAAAAATCAAAACAACTTGGAGATCAAGTTCCGAGCCCACCTTGTTGCTGGGAATCTAGCCCAACAGAACTGAAGCTAGCCCATTTCCTGGAACCAGAGCCAAGGCCGTAACACAGGGTTCAGATTTGGTCTACTTTTGACCTTTGGTTTAGTAAATCAGTCATTCCTTACTCTGGTGAGTGTTGACCTTTTTAGCCCCTTGTCCATATTGACTTGTTTCACTTTTTTTTACTGCCTTTTTGGATATTTCTGGTTATTGATAGAATGAGTGGTTTGATGAAATAGTTAAAAAAGAATGCTACTGGGGAAACAACCCCTGTAATGAATAGCTCATGTAGATGCCAGTATTTTTATAGTCCACGTCTCTTTTATTTAGTGTTTGAGTTGGTGGTTTTTGTTGGAAAAGATCTTTTCGTTGTTTTAATGCTAGGAGAGGAGCACAGCAGCAGGAGAGGAGCGGCACCCACTCAAAGAAATTGGTGTGCTTTACAACTAACCCTTTTCACTGTAAAACAATCTTAGGTCTCACATCCAAATATCTTTGGCCTTTTCCATTCCCTTACTTTGATTTCAAATAATACACCATACTCATGGTTGGGAAAAACCCAGCAGTTCCTTTTGTAATAATATTTTACACTTTACTCTCTGCCTTTCATTCACCTCCATATGTTGTATTTTTTCAAAGCTAATATTTTTCTTATTGTTTCTATAGAACTGATTGAAGAGAGCAGTGGTCCAGCTACCCCAGAAGAGATATCACGCTTAGAGGAATTCATTCCAACTAGACTCACTTGTCTCACTCTGCTCCAAGTCTCAGTCACTGTTTCAATGGCAGAGTTCAACCTCCTTCATACACTAATGCCTGTCATTATGGGACACAAGGTAATGCCAACAGACCTACTTCGCTCCATTTACCATCCTTCTTCATCCTCACCTTCTTTGTGAACCTCTTTTGTAGCATCTTTAATATGCCATAGGTGTTTGCATAGGAAAAAAGGGCACAAATCATCAGTATAAGCCAAGAAAGAGAATTACATGCATACAAGGTGTGTAGACATTTTTGGGTACTTACAAATAAGTCAGTCAGTCGGTCAGTCGCAATGCCTGCCCATTGCATATGACTTCCTGCAAGTGCTGACTTTAAGCAGTTTACTGCATATTATCTGAGCTGGCAACAAACTGTCAGTAGCTTGGATTTGATTGCTAACATTAGACATATCTCAGTGTGCTGAATATTAATGTTTTGGCAGGCCACTTTTATGTTATACATTTAGACTTAAGCTATTCTGTGACACAGTGGGGTATAAATGTCTGAAAACACATGTTTTTGATGCAAGCATGTAAATAGTTGCAAAGTTTTAGAAATATTTGAATATTTGCAAACAAGTTTTAACAGGTAAAATGAGGGCAAAATATTTGCTTTCTGCACTACTTTTATGTCGGTATTAAAATTAAAGTATGTTTATGGCATTGACTATGCTAATTCCTTCTCTGTGTAGCTCGGGTCGTATCCCTTCCATTGAACCATCATCAGAATGATCAAAGGACAGCACAGTGGCACGGTGGTTAGCACTGCTGCCTCACAGCAGGAGGGTCAGGTTTTGAATCCAGCAGCCGGCCAGCTTGGGCCCTTCTGTGTGGAGTTTGCCTGTTCTCTCCGTGCTTGCATGTGTTCTCTCTGGGTGCTCCGGCTTCCTTCCACTGTCCAAAGACATGCGAAGTGGCTAGGTTAATTGGTGATTCCAAATTGACCGTAGGTGTGAATGTGAGGGTGACTGGTTGCCTGTCTCTCTGTGTTGGCTCCAGCGCTCCTGCGATCCTGAATTGCATAAGTGGAAGAAGATAAATGAATGAACAAATTGATCAAAAAATAAGCTTTGTTCTCTGAAAGAAAAAAAATCATAAACTTAAGCAGAGTTACAGAATTGGCTATATAAAAAGGGAACCGTCCCATCTGCACAAGTAGTGACAAAAGACGGCTGGTATGTTATAACCGAAGTGGATGACTAAATGCTCCTCTGAAGAGGAAACATGGCCAAATGCTTGGAGTGGGCTCAGGCATACTAGTAGTTTATATTGCATTGAACACTCCAGTGTGATAAAGCCAATTTTGAAATTTCTGCCACTGACAACAGAGTATTTAGGTAGATGAACAGGAGAGAGAAGATTGTGTTTACCATAGAAAATGATACCACAATGTATCAAGACGGGCTCAACTATTCACTCACTATAACTATTTTATTGTTTGTAATGAAAAATTCTGTATTAAAACAAATGGAAAATAGACGTATCTTCATCTGTGTTATGTCTCATAAGTGGGATGGTGTTTTGGCTAATGCTACAACATGTTCATTACATGTAATTTTCCACCATTTTTCCATCGCCTTCAACTGTCTAGGCCGCACCAGCCCCGGTCTCTGTGCCAGTGTTTCAGCCGGTGCGCCCACTACCTTCGGTGCAGTTCCAAGTGGAAAGGGTGAATTTTGAACACTCCGTGCCAATGTATGCTCCGGAGCTGGTAACCACTGTCAGCAGTCTCAACCAGCCTTCTGACAACTTGCTTCATCACTGCTATGCACACCTCTACCTCAAGGTGAGCATGAACTGTGGGGCTGATTCAGATTAAGAAAGCTTTCCTTTTACCTCATGCTAAATTTCCTTTTTGTTGTCGTTAAACAAAAATAGGACATAATGAATTCATTCATTAGTATTACACATTCCAATGTGATGCTAAAAGTGTTGTTTCTATGTCAAGATATCTTTCTATGTCAAGCCAGTTTAAATGAAAACTAGCCTATTAAATAATCTTATTTTCAGTGTATGAAAATTGACCAAACGTCAGTTGCTACTGATAAAAATGGTCAGAAGAAAATGCAATTTGGGTTACTCTACATAGACCAAGGTATTGGGACACCTACACATTACACCTACAGGAGCTCTATGACATCCTATTCTAAATCCATATTCATTAATATGAAGTTGGTCCTGCCTTTGCAGCTATAACAGCTTCTACTCTTCTTAAGACTTTCTCCAAGATTTTGGAGTGTGTCTTTGGGAAGTTTTGCCCATTCATCCAGAAGAGTATTGGTGAGGTCAGACACTGATGTTGGATGAGCAGGCCTGACTTGCAGTCTCCCTTCAAATTCATCCCAAAGGTGTTGAATGAGGTTGAGGTCAGGGCTCTGTTTGGGCCAGTCACGTTCTTCCACACCAGTATTATCCAACCGTGCCTTTATGATAAAGGGCCTTCACCAAACTGTTCCCACAAAGCTAAAAGCTTAGAATTGTCCAAAATGTTTCACTAAGTTGAAGCATATAGATTTCTCTTCACTGAAACTAAGGGGCCCAGGCCACCCCTAGGAAAAACAACCCCCTTATCCCTCCCTAGCATTATCCGTCCTCCGCTAAACTTTACAGTTGGCGCAGCACAGTTAGACAGGTAGCCTTCTCTTGGCATTCGCCAAACTCAGACTCATCCATCAGACTGCCGGATAGAGAAGCATGACTTGTCCCTCCACAGAACATTTTCACTGCTTCAGAGTCCAGTCCAAAACAAAAAAAAAACCAGATCCCATGAAGCTCCCAGTTTACACTGTTTTTGCACTGATGTTAATGCCGGAGGAGGTTTGGAGCGCTGCAGTTAGTGAGTCAGCTGAGCGTTAGTGACTTTTATGCACCTTGTGCCTCAGCACTCGCTGACCCTGCTCTGTAACTCTGTGTGATCATCCACTTAGTGGCTGAGTTGTTGTGGTACCTATATACTTCCACTTTCCGATAATGCCACTAACAGTTGATTGTGGAATATCTAGGAGGGAAGAAATGTAACTTTTTACAGCCATGGCATCATATTATAGTGGCATGCTGGAATTCCATGAGCTCTTTAGAATGACCCACACATTCATAAAAGTATACTGCATTTACAGTAGATGCTTGATTTTATACACCAGTCCTGGCAATGGGACTCAATAAAACACTAGAATTGCTTTTGTCCATATAGTGTTTACAGTATGGGATGCTATTTCTCATCCAGGACCCAGTTTCTTTTCCTTTGCCATTTTTATTTAGCACTGATTTGTTCCTTTCTGTTTTCCTTTCATTTTACTTTACATTTGTCCCTCTGTTTGTCATGCTTCAAAATTGTTTTCATATATATATATTTATATATATATATTTATAAACCTAATTACTCTATTGTATGGTTTTCATGCACAAAAGCATGCTAATAGGTCAAGCACATCATTACACTCATATCATCACTCTGGAAGGATCGGAGTGACCCTTTTAATGACCTTGATGACCCCTTTTCACCTGGTCATAAAAATCTCAGCATTGAGCTTCCTGATGAGCACCAGTGCATCTCTGGTGTACTTCATCTGCCAGACTGATGGGATGCAAGAGTCTTGTAGTGCAGCTGTGACGTTCCCCTGTTACTATAAAGGTTTTATAGGTTTAACTGCTAGTTTAAAGCTGAAAATATACAATTCATTGTCACTGAAAGTTGCAGTTGTCACATTAAATTGGGACCAGAAGACAAAATGTTTTTGTTTTTCACATTTTTAAACCACTGGACAAGATTCTTTGTCATCTATGCTTTTATAACATTGTTAAATCTGAGCTAACCAATTTTAATGAACAACAGCTTATGATGTTCTAATAGTAGTATTTATCATTCCTTATTTAGGGCCTGCTCATCTGTATGCTGTGTTAGGAGTTATTAAGCACAAGTAAGGTTTAAGCCGTAATGGATGGCTACAGTAATACATTTGTCTCCTGCATTGCTTTACATTTACCTTTAAATAGACCAATAATAAGGAGGTTGTAACCTCTGTGCTGGTAGTTTAAAGTGTTTCATTGAGTACATATTAAACTGTAGCTACATTCGCTAACCCAGAGAACAGATTGGAAGTAATTTGTCGCTTTTCCAGTCTGGTCTGGAATAGCCTGAGTGTGTTTTTAAGGCAGGATGTTTACTGTATGTCATGCTGGTAGTCCTTATCACGGGGTCACTGCTGGGTTAATGGTCAACTGGTCAGTGGCCAAGGATCATTGTGACCAATCAGCCAATCGTTGTCTGTAACCTCCAAGTTTCTCATTCTAGATCTGGGTTTTGGTAGTGGGATCATGACAGGGTGGAGGTCATTCTTGCTGCAATTCACCCATTTCAGGAAGTGATTTGAAAAGGGTATAAACTAAGGCTTATCTAAATCTATGTTTTATTGACGCTGGCTGTCAGAGCTTAGGTATCTGTGTTGAGGGTAGTGGTTAGCCATTGTCTCACTTTTCCATGATTGTTGGCAAGAGCTTAAAGGCAGTCTGTTTGCTTAACAAGACACCACAGAAGTTAACAGACATGTCACAATTGAAAATGCAGAGTGGAGAGCAGAAATCGTGTTTCCCACAGAAAGCATGTCATTGCAATGAAATGTGAGTTTTTATTAATTAAACGACTTTATCTAGAAATCATGCACGACAACAAGCCTCATTTCCAGAAAAGCTAAGATATTTTCCAAATGCAATAAAAACTCAATCCTAATATGTTAATTAACGTTAACCTTTAATGTTAATTAACGTTAACCCTGATGAAAATACAAAAGAAGACTTTAAGTACTTTTACTGACCAGCGTAATTGTATTTATAAATGTACATACATTTATAATTTGTTGGCTGCACCATACTCAACAAAATTTGGGGCAGAGGTGTGTTTACTATGTGTTCCATCACCTTTCCTTTTAATAGCACTTTCATTCGTCATCATTTTAGAATTCAGGACACTAATTGTTGTAGTTTTGCAATTTTTTCCCCCTTTATTTATATGCACAAGTAAAGTCACACTCTCACATTCGTATTTGAATATACATTATAAGATCATATACACAAACATATGAAACCCCCAACAACCCTCCCTCCTCGCATCATTTCTAGAAGCAAAATATATCAGTAGTACAAAAACATACACACATTTTAACCGAAATTTATAATGTACAGTAATACAATACCAAAAAAAAAGTAACAAAAAACACACACATTGTGGAAATTTTGTTCATTCTTGCTTGATATAACACTTCACTAATAACAGTTATAACCCTCCATTGTCTGATTCTCCTCTTTATGATACACCATATATTTTCAGTGTAAGACATATCTCAACTGGCAGCAGGCCAGTCAAGCACACACACTGTGTCTATGAAGCCACACTGGTGTAGCCTGTGGTGTAGTCCAGATTGTGATCCGGCAGTACCTTGCTGAAATAAGCACAGTTGTCCTGGGAAGAGATGTTGTCTCGATGGCAGCAGATATCTCTCTAAAATCCTAATATACACCTCACAATCAATGGTACCTTCACATACGTACGTGTCACCTCTGCCATTGGCACTGATACACCCCAGTACTATCACAGGTGCAGGCCTTTGCACCTTTTGCAGATAACAGTCTGGTGTCAGAGTCCCATTTTTTCCTAAAACAAGCTGAGATATGGACTCATCTGACCATAGCACACAGTTCCACAGGCTTTCAGTCCATCTGAGATGAGTTCAGGTTCAAGATCACACGCATTCAACAGTTGTTTCTTGACCTTGCCCTTTACGCGTTGAGATGTCTCCAATTTCGCTCAATCTTTTCACAGTTTTATGCACTGTAGATGTTGAAAGACCTAAATTCTCTGCAATCTTGCTAGTCAGTGAGAGAATTTCTAGTCAGTTCCTTTTGAGCTGAATAGCAATTTTGGCACAAATATGCCCTAATGGGTGAGCCACGACTCATCCTTGCTTGCAAAGCCTAAGCCTTTAATGGATGATATTTTTTTTGGTACCCAGTGATAATACCTCACCTGCTCCTAATTAGCCTGCTTAATCTCGAGCCTTCCAAACTGCTGTTACTTGAATATTCTGAGAGTTTTTCAATCTTATTTTAACTCTGTCCCAGCTTCAGTTGATTGTGTTGCAGCCATCAAATTCAAAATATTTTTGTTTATAAAACACAATTAAGTTGGTCAGTAAAATATCTGAAAATGTTTTCTTTGCACTTTTATTAATTAAATATACATATAGTCAAATATAAGTTTATGTGAATAAAAATATCACAGATTTTTATGCCTCTGCTGCGGAGACATTATGTTTTCGTGGTGTCCATCCATTCGTGTGTCCGTCTGTTACAAATATTGTTGCCACTACAGGAGCTGACTTCTTTTGTAGGATCTTTACCAAACTTTCTGTGGTTAATACCTATGATGGGTAGAAGAACTGATAACATTTTTGAGGTTGTGTGGTCAAATATCAAGGTAACACAGTCATTTGATTAACCCAACACCGGCATTCCCTGGTTCTAACACTATTTAATAACAATGAACCCTCTCTTTGTGGTTGAGAAAGGATCATTTGGTTTTAAACATACTCTGCACTATTTGAGATGTGGACACACTGACAGAGAAGCGAGTATCCCCCAGTGTGGTAACGTTTATACTCATTTACTATGATGGGTAGAAGAATTAAAAAGGGTTTTGAGGTCAGTGAAAATCTTTTAACTAACTATGGAGGAGACTGGGCTGCTGTATCCATGCCAGAATTTGTAAGGTTAATCACTATGGTAGATAACAGAAACGTCAAAGGTCCAGGTAAAATGCAACTTTAGTATAAATTTAATTTCTGTATGAGCTTACTCACTTTTAAAATCTTGATCAAAATTTGCATCACTATTCACTACAATGAGTATGATGGGTGGATGAAATTAAAGCTCAATGGCAAAGGTCAAAAATTTACCACTACAGGAGCCGACTTGTTTGCTAGATCTTTTTTAAACTGTGTGTGGTTAATGCCTGTGATGGGTAGAAGATCTGATAACATTTACAAGAGTGTGGAGTCAGAGGTCAAGGCCATACCGGGTCACATTTAAGAGGGAGGGCTGAGTTCTAGGCATTTCATTGTCTTTATTGCATTTTGGAAAATATCCCAACTTTTCTGGAAATGAGCTTTGTATTTTATGTGTTATATCTGTAGGTCATTTTTCCTGTTCTAGAGAAATTACTGTTTTTCTGCATTCTGTCTACCTGCTCTAGTTCATCTACACCTCAGAGTGCTGTAGTACAAGTTTATAGCCCAGCACTGTGCATATACAGCAGCTGTATGTTTGACAGCTGGGCCCAGCCATCATCCCTTACTTCCGATATTAAACAGGACTTTAACATCATGTGTGCTGTTAACAATATGTAAACACTGGGGTGGCAGTACATTATACGTGGCTACCAGGAGCTTAGATAATGAGAATATGATTGTGAGACATGGTACTTGTTATAGCAAACGACAGCATTAGTCAGTGTTATACTTTTGTAGCTGTTTTGCTGTACTTTCTAATTGTTACTGTACATACAGTTAAGTGCATAAGTTTTGAGACAATGAAACATTTTTTTGAACTCTTGCCTCGGCACGTCACCACAGTGGATCGTATCTGAAACTGTGAAAATGTGATTGAAGTGCAGACTTTCAACTTTAATTCAAGGGGATTGACAAAGGAATTGTATTTACCTTTCAGGAATTGCAGCCATTTTTATAAATAGCCCCCCTTTTTCAAAGGCTCAAAAGTAATTGGACAAACTAACATTAATTTAAATATTAAAGCTGTTTTTAATACTTGAATGAAAATCCTTTGCAGTTAAAGACTGCCTGAAGTCTAGAACCCATGGTTGCCATCAAATCATGTGCCTCCTCCTTTGAGACACTGCCAGGCCTTTACTTGAGCTACCTTTTGTTGCTGCTTGTTTGTGGATCTCTCTGTCTTCAGTTTTATTTTTGGAAAATGAAAAATCGTGCTATGTTGGTTTGAGCCATTGGGTCATTTAGATGAATGACTTGACCATCGAAGAGTACCCCATTTCTTTGCCATGAGAAACTCTTCGGTTGTTTTCACAGTATGCTTTGTTAAATTCTTCTCCTTGAATTAAAGCGGAAGGTCTGCACTTTCAAGTTTTGACTGTTTGACTTAAAATCCACTAAGGTGGTGTACAGAGGCAAAATGTATAATTTTCCTTAATCTTATGGACTTAACTGTGTCTGTGTACACAAATTCATAGAAAACTTCTATTATTCTGAAAGCATCACTCTGTACCTCAATGTGTGTTACTGAATATCTGCTACTACAGAAACTACTCAGAAACTTGTTAGCCAGATAAAGAATGTTATTGTGTATGTTCATTAACTCATGCTGCCTTAGTCTTGCAACTTCTGGCATGTAATTAGCTTTGTCTCCCATTACAAGAGAAAAGGCAGCCTTCTGTAGCTGTCTAATGTTCATATAGCATGCAGTATTATTTTTCAGGCGTTCTGCATTTGTTGATTTTGTCTTTCTCTTGTTTCATGACCACAGCCTGAAAGAGCTCATATGTGAGTTGTGACAGATCAAGTGAAGCCAAATGAAGTAAAATAGGTTTAATGTCAATTCATGACAGCAAGCTTTCTTTCATCTTGTAAAACTAACTTGTCTGTCTGTGTATAATCATGGAAAAAAATGTAGTTCTGGAGACACCTAGTGTAGCATGGACCACAAAAAAGGCTGTTTTTCAGGTGTTTCTCTGTGGACAGATTTTGTCAACAGGACAGTGTTGCAATGTACAAGATACACTCTCAGACTTTTGCAGGTATGAAGTAAAGATCAAAATGAAAACTGGGTTTAAATATGGGTGTTGTCTGATCAGTGAGTACTGAGTAAAGGTGTAGTAGGAGGGCCAAGGGACCATATTGGATGTTGTTTTTAATTGCCGGCCAAGACAGTATAGCTTGTATTGTTTTCACCTGCTAGAGGTATCTGTCATTATGGCATGGGCATTATGTTGGTCTGTCCATATGGATACAGATTTTTTTTCAGTGTGACAGTGTTGAAGTCAAAGTCTTGTCCTGGGAAACCTACTACATTAAGAAGCACCACAGAGGCACTTTAAGGTACTTTGCCACATGTTTATATGTCTGTCTGTGGACAAGCTTTGCCAGTTCACAAAACTTTACAGGTTTGTAAGCAACATCAAAATGGAGGCAGAAGTCGACAATGGGTCTGGGCTGCTCTAACATTGCTGCAGACATGGTTTTATTGTGTGGTCATTTTTCTTGATTTATGCATCCACTTGGTGTTTTTTCTATACAGTGCTAAGTTTTTTCCTCTCTGACGTATCTTTATCTCTACCTCATACCATTTCTCTCTCTTTATGTGTTTGCAGGTGTTTGGGTTCCAGGCAGGACTGACATGCCAGGACAAAGGATTTTTTCTACCTCTCATCCCTATCATCCCTTCCTTTAGCACTGCACTCTATGGAAAGCTGATTCAGATGCCTGTACTTTGGTGAGTTTGTAACACTTTTATAACTGATTAATCCTGCAGATGACTGAAATCCACTGTAAATGCAGGATATTTTTCAAGTTTAGACAAAACTAGAAATTGTATTATACCCCTCTCGCTCAGTGTTTGCAATATATTAATTTCACAAATTCTTTTTTGTAACAGAGTTTATTTAAGTGCTTGAGTTGAAGGTAACTGGGCTTCTTTTCTTTTCATGGAGTCCAGGGACCTTCAACTCAGGCACTTACTCTTCAGTTTGATAGCGGGAATATTAATCTTTGTCAAAATATGGTTCTTTTGGCTAACTTTCATTACCAGAGTAATTAAAAGGCATTCAATAGGCATCCGGTGATAGCATTATTACTTAAAGTCACTGGTTTATTCAGTCTATTTAAGATGCCTGTCAAGGTCATGCAAGCATATGTGAAATGTTTACATTTTTTGTATTTTGCAAAAGATTTGTATGTATATATGCATGCTCAGGAAGGCATAGTACATTCATGTGAAAAAGAAAGTTTTCAGTCTTCTGTGCAGTCATGTGAAAAAATTATGTGCCTCCATGATTCAGTAGCTTGTAGCTTATAGAACCAACTTTAGCAGCAGTAACTTGAAGTAACTGTATGAATTTATATCATATCATTGTGGAGGAATTTTGGCCCATTCTTCTTTTCAGTGTTGCTTCAATTCATTGAGGCTTGTAGGCATTCGTTAATGTACAGCTCTCTTAAGGTCCTGCCATAGCATTTCAACCCTTGATTCTTTTTTCCATGCATTCGGTTGTAGATTTGCTGGTGTGCTTGGGATCATTGTGCTTTTGAATGACCCAACTTTCAGTCAAGCTTTAGCTGGCAGGCGCGTGGTCTCACATCTGACTCCAGAATACTTTGTTATACAGAGGAGTTCATGGCTGATTCAATGACTGCAGGGTGCCCAGATCCTATGGCCACAACACTAGCCCAAATCATCACCCCTGAACCACTCTCTTTCATAGGTGGTATAAGGCGTTTGCTGATATGCTGTGTTTGCCTTTCCCTAAATGTAGCACTGTGTATTATTCTCCACTTTGGTCTCATCTGTCCAAAAAGACGTTGTTCCAGAAGCCTTGTGATTTGTTCAGATGCAGCTTTGCAAACATAAGCCATGCTGCAATGTCCATTTTGGAGAGAAGAGGCTTTCTTCTGGCAACTCTTCCAAACAAGCCATACTTGTTTAATCTTTTTTTAATCATGCTGTCAGGAACTTTAACTTTTAACATACTGACTGAGGCCTGTTGAGTCTGAAATGAAGCTTTTTTTTTTTCTTTTTTTTTTTTTGCTAGGTTCTA
>VUQH01024560.1:19884-33071 GCA_015106775.1 Etroplus canarensis
TTGGCAAGGTCTCACTTTGGGGTGAATCTGCTGGGGAATTTATTACTGGGAAAATTGTGGAATTGTGTTAGCACACATCTGAATGCTCCAGACCAGCAAACTGCCAGAATTTCTGCTTTTCTAGAGGTGGTCACACTGGCTAATGATCAGTTAATCAATTGCATTTGATTAGCTGCAACTGACTGTTACTTACCCTCTTAATTCCTATGGAAACAGTAAGAGTGTATTTGGTTTTTCCACAGGATTGCATAGAGTCTTGTGAAAACTTTTCTTCACATGACTGTATATGTACTTGGCTGAGTGTATGCAATGTGTGTGCTGTATGTGTGAGGTCAGGGCCTTGTATTGTACTTTATGAAGAAGATTGCATCCTCTTGTGGGACATGCATCAGAGGGTATTTAAAGTGATGGATGAGCCACTTCTTCAGCAGTCAGTTGGGAAAACAGAACAACAGTCTTTGAGTAATAACTGCAACACTTTCCTTACTTTGAAACACAAGAAGAGGAAAAAGACAGTGTTGTCTCGGGGCATGAAAAAAGTGTTGCTGTATCCCTTTTTTATTTTTATTTTTTTTTAATTTACCAGACAGATGACTCATTGGAGATGGCTCTTAGAGAGGGGAAGAGACATCAGAAGTTACAGAGAGGACAAGAAGGAAAAGGAGAGGAATAATATTCAGAGTTAATCATCCTGTGTGGAGACTGTAGATACTCATTTGTCGACAGAATGAAGGAAAGAGTTGAAAGACTTTGTATGTGTAGTCTTAATCAAGGGGCTTCATCTTAATAATTAAATGTATAATGATAATTGTTTTTAAATTGGAAGCAATCTTTGTTTGCATCTTTGCCATCTAAGTTAATATGATTCATCATTGGTCATTAGTCACAAGTTCCAATCAAAAAGTTCTGCAGCTCTTTTCTAGTGTTTCTGCTAAGGATTGATTGCTCCTCAAAGTCTGGCTCTAACCACTTAGTTGCACATGCAGATTTCATGTTCATTGACATAAAACTTGCAAAAATTGCAAAAATCAACTTAAACATCAAATGGACCAAACTTTCAGCCTGGGGTTCATCACTGGTCATGAGAGTTGAGTCTTTGGCTACAACCCAGAGGTCAAACAGAAGTTTTCAGTGGAAGTACCCAGAAAATGTTGAGACATGTAGTTGAGATCAAGCCCTCTGGCTTGTACACAGCGGGCTCTTCCAGACCATAAGCACGACCAGAAACATCCTTGTCAGTTTTTCCAAAATTTTTTTGAAACAAAATCCAAGTAGAAGGCTTGCCTTATTGACACACTGGAGGAGATTCAGGGTGCGTCACAGATGTGCAAATGGTCACAACTGGAGTTCCCCAACAGACTAAAACAGCTCTCTAGCATGTTAGGCTAAAAGAAAAAGAATTTGTCTTTAGGTTATTAAAAAGCAAAATAATAAAGGAATAATTCTCTCCATCAGTCACCCATCACCTTGTCTTTAATAATCTCCTGGAATCCCCCTGATGCAAATACACATTTGTTCTTGTATCCTTATGGGGATACTTATTGATATAATGCATGCTTTGGTACTTACCCTAACTTTAGCCATCAAAACTAAATGTCTAACCCGATTCTAATGCTAATCCTAAAACCAAGCCTTAACCAACAAAAAGTATCAGAATCAGAACACTTTAATCCCAGGGGGGAAATTGCATTATGTTACACACGCACAGTTATATATAAACAAAAATCTGAATTGCAGAAAAATGAAGATTATACATACATTTTGTATATTTTAAAATGCAGTATATAACATAAATAACTCAAGGGTTAGCACTATATACCATATGAACAAGCAGTACATGGTGTATATAGTAGCCTCTACCCTTTTGTCCCTGTCATGACATAAGGTACCGTGGATTAGAGTGCAGTCAGGTTTAAGTTCCCACCAAGATACACAGCATGATCATGCAACGTATGTCTGCACACCTTGCAGTCAAAATGCCGGCAGGAAATCTGTGAAAGAACACTAGCTTGGGAACTGATTCCCCCCTATTAGTTTAGATTTAAACATGTCAAACAGCTGCAGATGGTTTTGGTTTTACCCGACTTCTTCTCCAGGCAAACACAATATCTATTGTAAAGAAGTTAGCTGGCCAGAAAGGGAACCACAAGTCCGTCGCTCGTGGTGGTATACATGTCTTTAGTGTTCTCTGCTACCATTAAGAAAGTGCTGTTTGATCTTGGCCTCCAACCCCTGCATTGGTGACCTGCCCTTCAGGTCTCTGAAGGATGTCATTTGTCTTTTTGATGATTACTAGATGTTTTTCATCTCAAAGATTCTCCCATATCAGTGCCCTCTGTGTGGTTTTGACCTGTTCAAGTCATTAGAAATAACATTGACAATCTCTCATAGTGTCTCCATGACATATTTAGAATGAGCCTCTGTATTTCTATATAGTAATCATGGCTTTGAAGAAATGCCACATATGCATGTCTGTCCAGTCGGTGTTTGCACCTGGTGGCATTTTTATTATGTGATTTCAGTAAATGCGAGAATTCATAACTGCAATCATACCTTAAAGCAGGTGAATGCTTAAGGTGAACAGATAATTCTATCCTGAAAAGGACTATTTTCATGTTATCCCATATTCCTCTATTCAGTTTTAAATTTAGTTTAATGTTTCCTACACTTGAACTGGCTGGAAGCGCTTCTCGCATTTTCCAGCAGTTGTCTGTTTGTTTTACTGTCAGTCACGTTCCTGTAGATGATAATGGGCTTATGAGTTCTGTCATTTCAAAGTTGATGTGACTTCTATTTGACCCTGTTTGTCTAAGCAAGAGGCAAGAAAACCTGCCTCCTGACCTGTGTGTTGCTAGTCAAAATCTAATAAGCTTGACTTGACAGTTTGCTCCTGGAAGAATGATGATAAGCAGGTTTGACAGAGTACAGACAGTGTCCGAAGAAATAAATGGAGGCGATTGTTTGACAGTTGACAATTGTAATATGTGAATAGCAATGCACTAGTTAATGTTTTCCACTATACTTTTTTGCATACTAATGTTTGTGAATGGAACTGGCCATTGGCTGAGAGCAGATTTTAAATTTATTTGGCTTTTAGTCGAAGTGTATTTGAGCTATTTCCCTTTCGAAATTCACAATATTCATAATGACACAGTTGCATTACTGATTTCATGTGATGTGCAGTTTGCATGGCAGATTTACAATCAGAGGCTTCCTTTTCCAACAGCTGAGCCCAAGTGTGACACACTGGGTCACTCTAGCAGCCAGAAGATGCACTCCACCAGGTGGTAGCATTTAAATTGACTCTATTGATGTTTGTTTTGGGACTGCTCCTCATTGCTGATGTAACTTTAACAGCATCCTTTTCCAAGATGTTCTCTTCTCTGACCAGACACTGAACAGAGCTGTACAAGCTTTTGAAGTTTAAAAGAAATATGAAAGAAAGCGAGGAGCATTAGACCTTGGAGAGAAATGTGGAGACCATGAAACACGGAGACACACACGCACACTTGTGTCAATGGGCAGCCAGCTCATGCTTAAGCGTGTATGACTGCCAGGTAATCATGGGGGATTTAAGAGACACTGAGTGTCTATGAAGACCCCGCACCTCTGCTGATGAGCTGGCCCATGAATGCATAGCTCAGGTTTCCTTCAGTCTCACCACAAAGGCTCCCACTTCTCACAGTGGGCAGCAAGGGGCTTTCACTGGGAAAAATACACTGCCTCGACATGTTCTCCCAGTCTGCCTTGGATTTTATTGGGCATTAGGTTATATATGCGAGACCTTTGGGTGTGTCCAATTAGACAGAAATGTCTTTGTCTCTGCAGTTTTTAAATGAAATGAAATTTTAGGAGAGTATAATTGCTCCACAGCAGACTCTGACCTTGTAGTTTTTCATATTGTACTTTCCGAAGAAATAAAAAGATCACCTAACAAGAAGACAGCCAAGTCTCTTCTTCTTTTGCAAGAAATAGCCAGGTGGCTTGTACAACCTTCCTTTTCAGAATTCCTTAGGATGGGCGCACAGTTGTATTGTTTTAGCCTTCTGGCCTTAGCTGTAATGAAATTCTTGTTGGGCTAGTGTGGAAATTTTGGCATTAACTTAATAGGTTGAAAGCTTCACAACAAAACAGGAACTGGTCCGTTGGTTTTCCTAACATTAGTAAAGTTTGTTCTCTAGTCATCCCATGACAGTGTGTTTAGGTGTCATTAATGGCTAATATATAACTGCAAGTGAATGCTGTCCCATTGGTAAACATTAAGCTGAGGTCTATTTCATCAGTGTCACTTGATCTTAGGATGGGGTGTAGAGGTGGATTCTTACAGTAGGTGCCTATTGAGACATTGTGCAATCACAAATACTCTTCTGGATAAAAAATTTAAAAAAAATTGCAGGAGACACAATCCAAAATCTTGTGAAAACTCCCAGAAGAGTGGAAAATATTGTAGTTGCAAAGGTGGGGGGGAGACCAAATCCATATTAATTATGGTTAAAAGCTCCTGTAGGTGAAATGTGAACATGGCCCAATACTTTTGTCCATATAGCGTAAGCAATAACAGAAATTCTCAAAATCTCTAAATCCATATTGAACATTAAAGGTGTTTGTGATATTTGACAGTGATTACTGTAGAAGAAGTCTTAATGTACACTAATTAAAGGAGCTGTCAATTAGATATTAAAAAGCCAAAAATGCTCTGAAATGCACCTTTACTCGTGGTAAATTAAGGGGCAGCCGAGAGGCGTCAGGTTGTGCAAATCCCCAGTGAAAGGCAATATATTGGCCCCCCAACTTCACAAGGACTCTACGGTGTTTTTCAATTGGTCTGGCTGTTAAAGCTGTTATTCAAGATAGAAAAGAAGTGGGAGGAGGAAGGGAATGTTAGAAGTGCCACCTGCATCGATCTCCCCAAAACCTAACCTCACTCTCACTCAGACACATGAGCACACATGCAAACACACTTGTGCTCACACCATATAATATTGCTTATGCAGGGCCACCTGACTGCAGCAACATATGGAGAAAGGCCAAGGCCGGGCCCACCAACCCACCAACAAACCAGCAGCAGCTTGGTGTGGTTCGTCGTACTGCAGGCCATAATTCAGGCCCATGCCAGCTTTTATGTGGCATTTTTAGCAGCCCCTGTTACTCACTTAGCTATTTCTTAAGGGATAATTTCTTAAAGTATGTCATATTACAGGTGCATGTTATATAGCCACAAAAAGCTGACTTACTTTGCAGATGATTTAGAATAGAAAAGAATGTCAGTTTTCCCTTGATATCTAATTATTAGTCTTAGTCTATTACACTGTCAATGGTTAGTTCAGCTTTTAGCACTACCTGTAAGATTTTTATGTGAAGTTGAGAAGTCCATTACTATGTCTGGACCAGTAGTCTAGACTCTAGATTAGCTCATGTTGTGATTTATGAAGGCTGCTTGAGGCATCTGAGGCATGAGGCTTCTGGTGTGATTGTAATGCCTCATTACTCCTGTTCATAGTTAGTCATAGCAAGCTGCTCCTGGTCTATGTCTCCAAGCACAGCCAAGAACAGGAGGACAAATGCGTTCTGTGTCCTTGAGTAGAGATCCAACTCAAATTTAGCAAATGTACATGAACAGCACTCACTGCTGAAACATTCACTGTGGCTGTTACATTTGTCTACTAGCCATTTTGGCAGACAATATCATTAACAAGTTGAATTGAAGTAATCATTTTGCCTGAAGAAGACTGATGTGGGAGTGGCTGTTGGCTGGAAAAAGCCACATTTCTGTGCTCTGAGTATACATTTTAATGACAAAGGACAGTGATTTTGTACATGATGTCATAAGTGCAGCTACTGCATCAACCATTGTGTTCGTCAGCAAAAATTTTGAGAAGTGTTGATTTCTTAATCAAATAATCATTAGAAAGGCGTCAGTTAAGACCTTGCTCATAAAGGTCTTTGTGTAGGCAGGGTTAATGTTATAGTGAGCTGTTACTGTTTGGTAAAGGGTAATTGAATGACCTCAAATCAGCGTGTGGTTGCTGTGGTCATGCTCAGCTTTGAGTTGTGGTTCGGAGGCCATGAGAGCAGCAGGGAATTCATTTGGCTGAACAAGGCAACACATGCTCCCTGTTCTTACAGAAACATGGGAATGTTTTCCAAACGTTTTCACATGATGAAGCCGAATGGACGTGGGCACAAACTGCAACAAGTAGTCTTTATGTATTAACAGGTGTGCATTAAAAACCTGGACTGGCATATGATGTAATATTGTTCCACTTTTCACTCTGAAGCATCTGAGTGCAAAGGATTGTGAGCTGCAAGGTAAAACATCATATTTCTTGTGGCACAGTCTATAAAATATTTTGGCCAACTTTGTGGTAAGGATTTTTCCTCCTCTGCATCTGCTGTCAGACGGGCTTATTTGGTTTTATGGCTGACAGAGATCAGTAGATGTATTGGAGAAAGTTGTATTAAGGACATGCCCTCAGCTAATGGACAGGGGTGGAAGCATCAGTGTGTTTCCTAAGCATTAAAATTGGTCAGTGCTACAATAACTACTCTGTATAGTCACTCTGCTGTAGGACTATACACTTGCCCCTGTGATTGCAAGTGTCATTTGGTAGCTTAAATCAACATAGGTTTTAAACCAGCCCCGAAGGATATGTTATGCTTTTAAGAAGCAATATTCTTACAATCCAACAATATCTGTTGAATTTTAACTTAACCATAGACCCAAGATGAGCTGGTGGGTTCAGGAGCAGCTGTAGATGTTTTCAGTCAACTGAAAGATTCTATTAATTCCTGAATTAGTCATCTGAGGAACTGAAGCTTGAGGGAGGGAAAACAGTGGGAAATAGGGAAGGATACGTGGATTATCAGCTCTGAGTGGATTATCATCTACTGCGGTGTGCATTCCACTGTCCTTCCCTCCCCAACTGCCTTTAGTACTGCTGCCTAGAAACAAACTCATCCAATTTTCACTGGTTAACAATAAATCTACAGGTGGTAGTAAGGTTGGAAGGAAGCACTGGTGTCACCACAATAAAATAAATCTAAGCTTTGTTTGACTAAGCAGTTTGGGGTTAAAAACCCAGCAGCTTGGTGGAATGCATATTGTTATTCTTTCTGGTCATATGTATGAAGGTCAGAGGCATTGGGGGGTGGGAAAGGTGACTCACTTGGATCATGATAAAGGGAAGTGATGGCGTAATTGGTCCTTGAGTTGTTGTTTTAATAAAGGGATGTGCAACAATCTGAAGCAAAAGCTGTTTTGTATAACTGTGTTATTAGGTTTGCAGCCTGTGTATTGGGGTTCCCGTATCTCTGTGTGTCCTTGAAAGGAACCGCATGTCTTCCACAGCTGGACAGAGGCAGGAAGCTACGTCCACACACACAGTCACACCATTATGCAAACACATACACAGGCCTCTTGATATGTTTTCCTTTAACGCCTGATGAACCACGTCATTGCCATTTTCTCGCCTTGCGGTCTGCAGCTGTCTGCGCAACTTGATTAAAACATTTCTTTTAGTAATCCCTGTGTAATGAAGCCCTCTCTTGAGAATGGATCTCAGTGTGTGTATTCATGTGTGTCTGTGTGAGGTTGTGTGCGTACGTGTGTGATTTGGGTCAGAGGTGCTCCAGATGGGAGGAACGGGAGGGCCGTGTCTGTGTCATATGTGTGAGAGACGAGAGAGTAGAATGTTTGGTTCTATGAAGAGTTTCGGCTGTTCAGGGCCAGTGATTGAAAAATGCACACGCGGAACACCTTTGACCCTGAGGAACCACAGAACTTAGAGCTGTGCCTACAGATCCACTCCATGTCTCCCCCGACTCATTCACTGACCCAGTACATGGACTTTTAAGACAATGATTATTTTAGAGAGTGAGAATTGTTTCTAAGGTTAAAGAAAAGCAGAATGTTGGAATATGAGTCTAATTGTAGCAATACAGAAACGTTACTGTGATGCTCATACAGAATAAGAAATTCTAAAATGGTTTGTCACTCACAAATGATCAAGTGCAACCTCACTATGAGCTGGAAAGATTATTTGAATACAAATGAATCCTCCTTATTGATCGCTAACTGCTCCAGTGGAGTACCCTGATTCGAACCTGATTCAAAATACAGTGGAGTCATCATCACAATTTATAATTTATAGCTACTTTTGCTAAAAATGGCATATTTTTTCTGTGTGAGGCTTAGCTGTAGCTGCAGCCACATATCTCATCAACTTAATGACATAGCCCGTATACAGTCAATGAAAGGAATTGCTGGAAAGAATTTTGAGAGTGAATGGTACCATTTCTTTTCTATTATTTTTCATCAAGTTTATTTATCCATGTTTGACTGTATTGCGTTTCTGATGTAGTTTTTTCAGTCTTTTTAAATGCTAGCCATTTAAACCAATTGACCTCGAGGTGATAAAATGGTAGAAGTTCCCCCCTCCCCCCAGTTGGTCACTTAGGTGTTTTTGCTCAGTGTGAAGTGCTTGCATGATTTATAATCTTCGTTTGGGGGCTTTGCAAGACACTGTAGTGAGTCTTTTGTAGTAAGATAAAAGAGGGGACTTTAGAGCAGCCCATAACTCACTGGTTATTTTCAAGAGGGGGTCAGTGACCTTGGCTGAGAAAGACTGGGAATTCTGCAATACTTCAGATAAATCTGCACGACAAAGAAGAATAGACTAAAGGTAGAAGCTGCCTGTCTTTCCTTCCCTCCAGTTTGAGCCTGATTCCCTCCATAGAAGCACTGAAGAGTGAAAAACAATAGTAGTGGAGGATTTTTCTCAACTATCTGAGGTGGGGAATGTTTGTATTGGTTAATTAAGGTGGTTTGTGACAGATAGCTGGTCTCAGGACAGTGCCTAGCTCTTGTATCTCAGACAAATATGTCAGCCCATAATTGATTGTATTGGCGTTCAAGTGGACTTTGTAAATAGACTCAGATAAGTTAAACTCAAGAGAAAGTCTCACAATATCACCCTTGTTAAAACTGATTGACTATCCTGTTGATTTTTTTTTGTTGACTTTTTAAAAGTACATTTAATCTAGTATTCATTGAGTCCTTACACTGACATAACTTTTAACGGTTTATTGGTGTAGCTTTTATGAGGAATTTCCCATTTAGCGCCCACCTGGAGACAAAATCCCTCTGTGTTAGTGTACCTCCCTCTTTTTTGTGGTCCATTAAGGGACCAGACACCTTGCTCCACATCTACTGCCGATGTCCCAGAACCCACAGCTGTCTAATGTTGTTGTGTTTTGGAAAGAGTGAGGCAACTGATTTTTTGGTACTGTACAGGATATGAGTAATAAGAAAATGTACGTTTTGGAAACTGCGCGCAGGTTCCAAGCTTGTATTCTGGGACACTATGTAAACCATTAGGACCAGCTGCACCTGGCAATATTCCTTCAATCTCACAAGATGCTGATCTTAAAAAAAAGAATTTTCTTACCATATTTAGCTATCCACATGAGGCTTTGCTTTTTGTTTGCTTCCTCTTTGTCAAGCATCTTTACTATTACCAACTTATAAACAACTCATTACTGAACATTTACACACACACACCTAAACCAGCATTTAATTAGGCTACCTTCATTTTTTCTGTAAAAGTACAAAGCAACGACATATCAGTTACATAACTTGTTCATGCTTGAGTTTGTACTGGAGCTTTTCCAAATACCTTTTTAATGAGACTCCCATTTAATGTATTATTTTACCTGGAGAAGAACATAGACCTGCAAGTCTCTGTTCTTGTACTGCATATGCTTGTTGTTTTCCCCTTATTCTTGCTTGTGTTTCCTACATGATTTCATCATATTTTTAGTTTTAGTTTTATTTTCCCCCTTCGCTCCATTTGAAGACCACACTTCCTCTCAATATTATAGATACTTAATGCACTGCATCTTTTCAGACTTTAGTGTTGGCACCTAACTTTATAACTGTTCCAGTTGCAGGTTGTTAGAGCAACAGCCCTTGTCAGCTGGAGCCTCATTACTCGTGTTGATTGTGCCCTGGCCTATTAACCTGCTGTTATTGGTTTGTAATGTGTGTGCATGAACTTGTATTTTAGTATATGTTTTGACATGCAAATATATGTGCATATTTGCCAGTATTTATATGTTCATGTTTGTACAAGTATATGCATTTTTTTCACAATTACAGCTTCATAACTAGAACCCCAGCTGTACTTGTCTAAATATAGTTGTTGGCACAGTCACACTAGACCAGGAAGCTGATTAGCAGCATTAAGACCACTGGCCTGAATGGATGTCAGCTATGATGATGTGAAAGGTTTCTTTTGGGTTATCCAAAAAAAGGTTTAAATGGACGGTTAGGCCTATCATTATTTTTGTATTATCACATGATGGCTGAGCTATGTTTGGAACTAACCAAAGTAATATGTGATTATGCTCTTTTATTTCTGATTGCATTGAAATCTTGATCATTTGTTTTAATGAGTAAAATATTTTTTTTAATCTGTGTCTGCTTTGTGTCCACATTTGGGTATGTTCACAGAGGACACATGTGGCCCTTACTCATGCCCTCAGCCCAACTTCATGCCCTATTTGCTTGATTTTGACAGGTACACAGGACAGAGACTTTTTTTCCCAGTCCAGCCAGTCAACTAACTGCATACCAGGGAAATCAGGATGCCGTAGTGCTGATCTAGTTCTTTGTCACTCAGTCACAGCTCCAACAGGGGACAGGTCGGGAAAAGAGGCCTAATGTTGTTGAAATACACCAGAGGAAAGTGTATTTCATTGGCTGAAATTGAAACACCTAATTTTTCATAGCTCCTGACTAATTTTGATTTCCTTTTAACATATTCCTGGTGGCCTCTGCATTTTAATAAAAAAGTTATTGACTTAAATAACCACTGTGAGGTCAGAGACAGCCTATTCAATGAGGCACTGAAGTTGAAGCCAAGGACCTGATTTCTTAAATTATGAGTCAAGCCCGAAAGTGGGTTGTGGGCCCACTCCTGGTAGGTCTCCACATTATAAGAGTAGTATTCTCTAATGAGTTTTGCTCCCCAGGCTACAGACTAATATTGTTTCTGCTATAACAGTAAAATGCATTTTTCTTAGTTACTGTTAGTTACATCATGTGTAGTCATTGTACATTTTTAGGTATATATTTTAATGTTTGTTACTTGCAGGTACTTTTACCTTTTGATTTTTTCCTTCAAAGCCTGTGGCAGCAGTGAAAAGCTGCCTGCCAGAAGGCTGTTTACCATGTTGCAGCAAGAAACACTGACCGTGCCAGCTACTTAATGAAATCCGATGAGTGCCTGGCTGTCTTTACATACAGCATTCCCAAAACACCCTAATGAGAGTTTCTGTTTCTCATTTAATTCCAAGATCCAAGTTGCTGTTTGCAAAGAATTGGGCATAATATAATAAAAACAGGTGCATAATTAAAGTTTTAGGGGACCACATGCACATGACAGCTCCCCTTAAATGCTATAAACACTCAAATAAGCCAACAAACTTTCATCCTTTGCCAGTCCTCTCATTGAAGTGGCTTTGCAGGCACATTTGCTCTGCATGTGGGGACATTGTTGTTGGCGGCTTCCCTTCACTTTCTTTTGTTAAGCTGCAATATCTCGCAATGTGTACACACAGTGTGCACATATTTGAATGCACAGAAACACATGAAAAACTGTTTGATTGATGTCTTGTCATATAGCTTGCAACAGTAGTGATTTTTAATAGTAGAAAAGCATGTCATGGCATGGTTCACTATGGTGCCAAATGCACCACATGGAGCCAGAGAATTTAAAACATACATGTATGCTGTCAAGGTAAACTCATTGACCCAGTCAAGTTTGAATTTTCTTGCGTCCTCTCTTCCTTTTTTTTCCTGTAATCATACATCTCTCTTTATCAAACTCTCTCTCACTTTTTGTCTCATAGAAGAGACAGCAGACGCTTAAGAACTCTGGGCCTGCCTGTGTGCAGCTAACTGCTTATGTCACCCTGCTGAACCACCCAGGAGCAGAAGAAAGGGAAAGATAAAGAGACTCAAGAAGGAGAGGGAGGGAAGCAGAGGAGTTAAACGATTGCAGAGCTGCTGAGCATAAAGACAGACCCTGTGACATGTCCCACACTCGGAACTGGGACCAGACCAAAATGGATGCGTGATTAAATGAACTGTGATGCTCGTTCCTGACACACTGCAGCCATCGTTGGAATTAGTCACAGTTCTATTTTCAATGAAAGCTCCACTCGTAAGGCAGATTCTATTACAGTATGCAGTCAAGTGAACACACATGCACAAACTAGATGGGTATCTGGGCCAGGGGCACGGCCAGTCCCCAAAAATCTAGACTGAGAAACTGAGAACACAAGAAAAGAGCAGGAGGGGAACTAAAGAGGCTTGTTTCGCTGTATTTAGTTCAGGCTCCTTAGAATCAGCCAACTTGCTTAATTGTAAGTCGTAAGGAGTGCACTGCAAATGCAACAAATCTAATTTTGTTTATGTAAAAATAATTTCTAATTTAATACCAGCAGCATGTTTCAGAAAACTTAAGACAAGCGCAACAACGAAACTGGAGAAGTTGCACAATATGACAAAACACTTGGTGCGAACATCTCACAACTAATTTGATTCGTAAGTAAAATAATTTGGTTTACTAAAAAGAACATTCCAGTCTTTCAGAAGTAAAGATGCAGAGGGGTTAATAACTGTGAAATTCAATTCAATTCAATTTTATTTATATAGCGCCAATTCACAACAAGCCACCTCGAGGCGCTTCACAGTGTAAGGTAAAGATAAAACAGTGTTAAAGAGAAAACCCCAACAATCCAGTGATCCCCTATGAGCAAGCAGTCGGTGACCATGGGAAGGAAAACTCCCTTTTAACAGGAAGAAATCTCCGGCAGAACCAGGCTCAGGGAGGGGCAGCCATCTGCCTCGACCGGTTGGGCGTGAGGGGACAGAGAAGACAGAAAGGAGAGCAAAGAGAGAGACAGACTATAGGAGAGAGAGAAGACAACATTCATTGACATGCAGCAGTAACAAATAAATGCATGAGGAGTGAAAAGAGGTGGGTGGAGAAGAAATGCCCAGCACATCATAAGAAGCCCCCCAGCAGCCTAAACCTATTGCAGCATAACTAAGCCCTAACTATAAGCTTGATCAAAAAGGAAAGTTTTAAGTCTAATCTTAAATGTAGAGAGAGTGTCTGCTT
>VUQH01024570.1:0-16795 GCA_015106775.1 Etroplus canarensis
GAGCAGTCTAGGAGTTGATTGAATGCTGGGGTGGGTGTAGTTTTCCTCTGCGGTGGAGTCGGATGGGCCGCCCTGGGCTCTGCGGGGCTTGGCGGTGCGGCTGCTCTGGGCCCAGGTCCAGATGCCCCCTGCCCTTGGTGGCTCCAGGGAACGGGGGTGCCTACTGGGGTCAGCGGGGGAGCTGGCCCCAGGGAGGGGGTTACTTGCCCCCCCCAATCCTTCCTTCCCCATCCCCAACTACAGTTACTTTTTGGAGCCTGTTTTCCCTCTTTCTGTCCCCTGCCTGGTCTGTCTCCCCTGTTAGCGGTCTTCGTCTCTGTCTGTGTCATGTCCTGTCTTATTTTGGTAATCCGTCTGGTTCCTGTCTCCCTTCCTGCCTTGATTTTTTCCAGCTGTGTTCCCTTCCCACCTGTTGCCTGTTCATTGGTCTGTCTTTGCCTATTTCAGTCCTGTCTTCCTGTCTGGTCTTTGTCGTGTCATACTGGCTGTTCCCTGGTCGTTTCCTTGTTGCCCTCCTGTTCTCTCTCCGGCTTCCTCCCGGGTTTGTTGCATGGTTACCAGCCTGGAAGTTTCCTGTTCTTCCTGGAATACCATTCGAACTTTGTATTTTTGTGAGTTGGCTAATAAAACCCTTTTTGAGTTTATCCTCCTGTCTCCGTGAGTCCTGCATAGTGGTCTACACCGCGTACACCATGGCACATCATGACAGACATAGTATAGCCTTAAGCAGAGAAATCCAAAATGACAGCATCCAATCCATAATGAGTCCTATTAGTTGCAGCCCTTGTTTGAATAATTATTGACTAAGCATTGAAAATGAGCTCTCATTTCTAGGAGCAAAATATCTGTACCCCTGAAGTCATCACAAACACAACAAAACATTATCTATCTATACTACGCAATGAAATCAGAATCAGAATACTTCATTAATCCCATGAGGGAAAGTTGTATTTAGTTACAGATGCTCAGTTGTATAATAAATATAAATCTGCCAAACATGTATGTATAAATTGCAATATTTAACAAAAATAACTCCAAAGTTAAACACTAACATTGTGCTTCTATGAGCCAATTGCATAGGGAAATTAGCTGTGGGTGCTTTCCTGAAATACAAAGGGTAGTACTGCAAAAAGGATTTGGGTCCTTAAGCACTGGGATACAGAGTGATTAACCTTTATCTTTCAACTTGTCCCTGTCAAACATCATTAGTGAGGGGACACTCACAAGAAAAGGTGGCCTGAAACAAGTAGAAACATAATGTGGGCTACTTACGCCCACATTTTCTCAAATTTTCTTCAAAGAAGCTGGTGAAACGTGATTCGACATACTAATGCAAAACATTAAGAAATATAGCACTAAAAAATAAATAGCCTTCATTTTAGATTAGTAAATGCACTGCAATTAATTTGAACTCGTGAGCACTTTTCTTGGTTGTTTTACCTTTTAATTTAAAATGATTGTTTTCTAAATCACTGGCTTTTAATTGAAGTATAAATTAGCACATTGTTTTGTTTTTGTTGTTTTTTATAATTATTTGCACGATTTTATTTTCTTCCCATTCACTCTGACTAGCTTGTAGACTTTTGCTTTTCCTTTCCCTAGCACAACATAACTGCATGACCTCGTGGGCAGAAAGGGTCTGGCTAATGAGGAAGCAGTGGCAGGTAAATGCAAATTTCTTTCCACAATATTATCCCTGGGGATGTGCTCATTATAGGTGAGCTGGGCAAACATGTTCACTAAGTGACCCATGGGTTAGATCTAGAAGAAAATGTTCTATTGTATGGCTAATAATACTTATCTCAAACATATATTAAACCTTAATGTGCACAGTATTCAGTAAAAGAGACTATTTTGCTCATGTCCAGCATTATATTTTTTATTGTTAGACTCTGCTAAAGTGGATTTTGGATGAGTTGCAGTTCAAATCAGTATTTATCTTATACTGTACCCTAAGTACACCCACTATCTGAAACATGCCATTTTAACTCCTTCTCTCTTTCAGTCCTCCTGCCCTTTAAGCCAAATTTTTTCTGATTGGCTGCCAGACGGTTTGAAGAGCAGGTAGGTGGGGCTGCTGTGGTCATACTCAGAGTGATTTGCCTGAATCACTCTGTAAGGATACAAGGCTGACCTCCATGCAAAATGTACATGGAAACTATGCACAATGCAACATCCATCACTGCAAAACTTCCTATTTAATAAAAAATGAATCTCTATAAAACCTTTCAAGATAGCTTCTTCTCATTCACAAAAATTTAAAAGAGCATAAGCACCAGATTTTTTAACACTAAAAAACATGCCTTTTCAATTTAATTACATTTGCAATATGAATGCTGAAATGTTGGCACTCATATTTGCAGCATTAAAAATTTATTTAACATACTCATTTTAGGAAGTGTGATAAGAAAATATTGTAAAGGTCAACTGGTAATGAGTAGTGCTTTGCAAAAGAGAATTATGTACACCTGATATAAAAACTTTAGGTAGAAAAACAGAGAAACTGAACTGAAGACCTATGGCCCCATATGTCTCACAATAAATAAGATTTTTAAAAAAGCAAACAGATGAAAGAGGTATAAAAAAGAGGCAAAACAAGAGCACACTAGATTCCCTTGAAAGAATATTGTTCTGAATTTCTATTACAATTAAATGGAAAATTGTAATGTTTATGGTTTTAGCAAATATTTAGTAGTCTGCTGTAACTTCTTCTCTACCACGATGAAAGAATAAGTAATAGTACATATTCTGTTCCCAGCCTTTATAGCAGTGCCTCTGTATTAGTGTCTTTACTTTCTTGTTCGGAACAAGTCACACAGCTTAGAATACAGACAGAAAGCTGTAGCAAACCACTGCTGTGTAACTTATCTTTTACTATCTCAAAGCCTTATTTTCATGATAAATCTTGGATATTTTATACAAACATGAAGAAAAAATCTTCAAACCAATTAACCAGTTAACCAATATACTGGGGTCATTTAGTCACTCAGAAACTGTTTCATTTTCTAACCAAGAGGATTTTTTGGGATGTTTTAGTGGCAAACTTACTGCCTCACAACATAAAATGTTTTTACTTTGATGTGCGTACAATGAGACAAAAGTGATATTGATATTCTCAACACACCCTGTACCACTGCTGAGCACACTGCCTAAAACACTGAAATAAAGTGACTGTTTTTATTGTTATTGCAGATGTTGTTATTGTTTAACAGCGCTGAGAAGCTGTGACACTTATTACATAAATAGTGAATTGAGACTTGTCAACTGTGAATCTTAGTTTTCTTGTGACATGACTGGAGGGTTCAAAATAAAAACAATGACCTTCTTTGGCTTGCTTGCATATTTCTGCAGGGAACTAGTCTTGTTTCTTTCAAAGCCCTATACAAGCTCTGACATGGAAAATTATATGTTATTTATTAGTGGCATTTAGCAACCTGAATCTTTCACTTGCATAACAGTTGTCTGCCTTCTCAGACTGATCATTAGAGTCATCCATTATGTTATATGTTGGACTGAAAGTGTGCATCTGAACTATGAATGAAATATTTTTGCAATAAATACATAGATATACAGATTCTGTAAGATGTACGTTTATTTTTACAAGTGTCTAGACTGCCATGTTAATTTTTTTAAATGAAATGCCTTGAACTCGGCCAGTACATCTCCACCTTAAATCTGATCCTGTGTGACCTTCACCTTTGATCCCACAATCTTGTAAATGTTATCAGAGCTTCTAACCATCATTGGTATTCACCACACAAACTTTGGTCAAGATCCAGCAAACAAATCAGCTTCTGTAATGGTAAATTTTTAACCTTTGGTGTATAATTTCTTACACCTATCACACCGTTGGCAGTGAGCAGCCATGCAAATTTTGATAACATTCCTACAACTGAGTTGGTTCCTGAATGTATGATTGAATGTACCTTTCGGCTGCTCCCTTGTATTTTCCCCAAGGGGTAATTGGTAATTTGGCAGAGGTTTTGCACAGGATGCCCTTCCTGACACAACCCTCCATAGTGAGAGGGGCTTGTTCCCCCACCTGGGATCAAACCAAGGACCTTTCGTTTGTTAGGTGAATGCACAAACCACTACACTACCGGGGACACACAACTGAGTTGGATCCTACAGAAATTATATTTCTACTGAAGTTGTGTTTTACCTTGATTTTTGACAAATCTTTTACCTATCATAGTTATTACTTTAACATATATTAATGAGGATCCAGCAGCATGCTGGTACAGAGATTTTCATCGATGACCTCCTGTGACCTTGACCTTTGACCCCACAACCTCACAAATGTCATCAAATTTTCTATCCATCATTGGTATTATCACACAAAGTTCAGTAAAGATCCAGTAAACAAGTCAGTTCCTGCAGGGATAACAGATGTGAAACAGATGGACAGACAGATGGATACACAGAAGGACAGACAACCCGAAAACATAATTCCTCTGTGGCAGAGATTTAATAAAGCCAAAGTTCTTTGTGTGCCTGAGAAAAAATGTGGCATTTTAGGGAAGTTTTGCAATTCTATTTATTTGGCCACTTTTTTCATTATTCTTGTCAAACAGCTTTTAAAGTAACTTCCCCAAGTGGTCTGAGAATAAAGCATGATTTTTTACATTTTAATGTGCTGAATATGTTAATGAATAATTCTTTGATGTGTCAAAGTTGTTTTTCCTCCTGCCTACCATAAATGACTGGGCTAGAGGAAAGGCTTTTACGGCACCCCAGGCTGGTCAGGCAATCATGCTCCACCACAGCTGCAAAGCTACATTCAACTCAAAAATATCCTGTTTACAAAAGACATTTTATCTGGTTGAAGGCCAAAAGTAAAAAAAAATATTTATTTCTCTCTGTCTTATATACTTCCATTCAGTTCTGGAATATATACTGTACCTCACTTCAGCTTTCAAAATACATTTCATCTTGTTTAAATAGAAATGCGACAAAAACAAATTTAGTAATCCACCTCTGGCAAATGTTTCACATTACATTCAACATTTTCATGCATGCTTTTATAACTCATAATCAACTGACAATTAGTAACTGACAGATGCCCAGATACTGGTTTCAATCATCCAGTCTAATTTAGTTCAGCTATCCTTAAGCAGACAAAAAACACAATATATAATTTTTCTCGTGATATTACCATTCACTATCTTCTCAACAGATCAAATTTTTATTTCAATCATATTTTCTAATGAATTCTGTTTAACTCAGGGGTCTTGTTTCTTTCTGTGAGAGGCAAAACTTCTTTTTTACTGTCACTGAATATGAAATAATATCACTGAATAGATGCTACCTACCAAAACTGCAGGGAAGTGGACCCTTTCTCCCCTTAGAGGGAGAATGTCTCCTGAATAAGTGATATCTTTACAGCAACTCTGAGGGTGTCATTACCTCGTTCAAAAATGCATCATCTGCAATTACTAAACTGATAGGTGAAAATGTTTTTATGAAGCAAAAGCTAAAAAATACAACACTAGCTTCCCTGCAGCTCTCCATGGGCATGCTGGAAGAACAAGTGCTTGAGAATACTTAAGGGGGATGCTAGTATGCCTGGGTTTGTTTGATTCCTTTGACTAAAATGTTTCTCTTTAACTCAAAACTAGAAGCCCCTTTTCAAGCAACCACTACAATGACAGCTGTAGGGCTATGACACATATCAACTTATATAACAAAGAAGTTTATACACTGTGATGCAGGACTGAGGTACATGTCATCCTCCTGAACTCTGCAGTCTCCATCAACAAGCAAGACTTCACTAATTGGCTGGCGAGTGTAAGAAATATCAATTCCATGCAGGCTGTACACTGGTTGGTGAAAGGTGCAGGTTTAGTGTCACCTTCACAGGGTGTTCTATTGCTCTGTATCCCTGAGGGGGAGGAATGGCACTGAGATCACAGGCAGCTCATAGTTTTTGTAGTAATAGCTCTGGATTGAGTAAAGGGTTTTCAGAAAATAGGCTGGGCATAACACTGCAGTCAGTTTATTATATAATTGGGGTAATAAATTGTGAAAAGTAATGTCAAGATAGAGAAGTGAAGATGCACAAAGAAAATAATCCACTGTTTAATAATACCAAAATCCACATTCTCTGACACGTTCTGCATTGCGCACTTGTGGGCAGCTTTCTTTTGTCTGCTTGCCATGTTGGCACACAGGGTCCCTGGATGACACTGATAAATATGGATAAAGCAAAGCACCGGCTGCTTTCAAAATTCATTGCATGTTTTAAGACACAAATGCTCTTGAGTTAGGGTCAACAACCAGCCAGATCTTTGTCACTTTGAAGTGTCAGTACCCGGACAATTTCTCAAACTGGAATTTTTTGTTTTACCCTACAAAAAGCTATACTTTAAATGAGCTGCAATACATAAACATAGAGTAGAGTGCTGCCTAAGAACATGAACCTGGCTGTGAACACATCTTTGTATGATTTGCTACTTTTCATTTTGTCTCATATCAGAAATTTGCGGGGTAACTAACAACTAGTCGAGATAAAATGTTTCTGCAATTGCTTTATAACTGGCAGATTAACAGTTGAAGCAAACTGTGATTTTCACACTTTAGCTGTAAACACTTTATCTTCACAGATGGACAAACTTCAATTTGTCCAAAATTTAAAGAACAGAGGTAAAACATTGTAATAACTGAATGCACAGCAACCAGATGTATGACAAAACACTGAGGAAATCTATAACACAGCAGTATTTCAAACGAATACTTTCAGTTAAAGATTCGACACATTTATATTTTGGTAAACAGCAGCAAAATCACTCGCTAAATCTATCAACATGAAGTGTTAACTGTTTCTGGAGTAGAACTCCACACTGTGTTACACAACAGGCCCCTACACAAGCATAGTTCAAATGTAAGCTGACTTAACAATATAACAATATGCGTGTGCTGTTTTTTTGTTCTTGGCTTTTGGCAACAGTACAAAGCTGCGATCCTAGGAAAAGGCAGCAGAGAATACTTGAGAGTCTTTAACGAAAGAGAAAATGTAATTCAGTAAGTCCTGCTATTAGAATAGGTTACCTTTAGGTTAACAGGAGGAACAGAGTTACTCTGGGATACTTATCAGTGTATATTTCGCACATACAGCACAGGACAAGCAGAGCAACAGAACAAGTTGCAACTACGAGTTATTACATTTTTGAATTTGTCTTTTGACTTTTGATCACTAGATTAACTTTTTAAACTTGAAGGTGTCAGGTAATTGTTGACAACAAATCTTCAAACAAAAAGATGGAACGCTTACTTGACAAATATTATTTTTGTCAAAAGTTTGCTTTAATTGATTGACTTTTGGCTCTATTCATAAAGAGATGTCACTGATGTTGGGTTCCTGTTTTCATTTCCTGTTTTATTTAGCTATTGTTGGCCTTTGCGTATTCCTGTCCATTTCACTTAGTGTCTTTGTTATCTTTCCTTTTCCTTTGTGATTGCATCCCCTGCCCTGGTTAGTCTCACCAGTGTCATCCTTCATGCCTGTGTTCAGTTAGCCTATGGCTGATTTGAGCCTCATCATATCATAGCACACTTATCTAAGCCTTGTGTACTGAGTGTCTTCAGTGGGAGTTTAAAAAAACTTAATTCTGAATCAGCTGGTTTCTGTTGGCAAACAGGCAATTTATGCAATTTCCCCCCCCTGGGACTAATAAAGTATTCTGATTCTGATTACTAGATGATTTAACAATTGCATACAGTGTTAGAGGAGTGTTTGCCTCTCTTTACTAATGCATTTCAACAAAAGTTATAAATAAACCATTTCAGTCTCGAACCATACAGAGTGATTGCCAGCTCATGCACACATTCCCATTTCACTCCAAGAATATTTGCAACAAATGCAAATGTACAGTCAAAACTTGCACCATTGCATTGCAGTGACCACCACACCCTTCCTTCCCACTTTATATTAAATATAGAGCACATTTTCTGAAAACCTGAATTGGGCAAAATGTGTGTTGAGGAATAAAAACTTCCTTTGACACTGTACTGGATAGAGAGGCACTAAGTGCTGTATGCATCCTATTATCCATTCAAGAGTCTAAGATAGATAAGGATGGTTATTTGATAGCTCCAAGGGTCATTTGGAATATTTATAGAAGGAAAAAGGATTTGCAATCTGTGCATTGCAATTTGTTACCTCAGAATGTTCAAATCTGGAGGCATTCTGAACTGTTGAAGCATGAGAAAAATAAATCAGATTAAAGTTGAGTTCAGAGACTGTAAAAGTCTATGAAGCTGCTCTCCTGACTGAGACTGATTGTCAGCAGAGAGCATATATGCAGAAGGATTACAACACTGCTTAGTTATGGTCGACTATTGAGCATCCTAATACATATGGACTGTACTGGAAATATCCATAAGCACATTCTATGACCAACAAATAGTAGCAGAACATATTATTTTCCCGTAGCAGTGGCATTAGCATTAGTGTCAATATTATCCCTTATTGTTACATTTATTTTTCTAAGGCAGTAATCGAAAATTGATATAATAAATCAGTAGGAATCTAATTCCACTCTGGCATTTGCTCCTCTTGCTGTATTAGTTAGCTTTTGTTGTTATCTAATGTGTTGCTGGCAAATAGATTTAGATTATTTAGTGTGTCCATACCTAAACACAAGCTTCTGTGCCACAGATAAGTTAAACATGCTACAAGACTGGAGCTAAGCTTTTAAATTATGGGCTTGTAATGATTCTTAAGCTCAGTTCTTGAGAACAAACTTGCCTTGCCATAATGATTCTAGTTTAATAGTACGAATTACTATGTTATGTCATTTCAGGAGCACTGTTAAAGCTAGTTTTAAAACTTTTCTTCTTTGTCTTTTGAGGGTCATGACTTCTGAAGTCTTGTTCATGGCTCTTTTTGTCACAGCAATGAAAATGGTTTGGTCCGCTGGTCACTGGGGAAATCAAATCACACTAGAACAGGCCCCAGTTCAGACTCTTTCTTCTAATAAGGTAGCTCAAAACCAGTCATTGGCTAGAATTGTTTCTCAATACCTCCCAGTAAAATACATTTCTTCTACCTCACCATTTGTACCTATGAACAGAGAAAAATGAGGAACACTGATAATGAGTCTGTCTCTGCAGTTTTTGAATGAATCTGACAATGATTGCTGGTTCGCTTAACAAGACACCAGCAAAAAACACTGAATGGATAGATTTAGCTCGAAGAAAACTGCTAGTATATTCATTAGACATTATCTGCTTACATTTAACTGCACTATAAGTTCAAATTATAAACTAAGTCAACATTTATATCTGATATCTGAAGTGCTTAGTTGATCATCTTTTAAAAATGTAAACCATTTATATTTTTTGCAAAGACTACATAGCAACTTTAATTCAAAGCAAATATCACTAAATTCAAAAAGTAACCAACAGAAAATATATAGAATTGCATTCAGAATCATGACATTTTAAACAATTTTCAATGTGTTTGCATAAAAATGTCATTAATGAGAGCGGAATGAAAAAAATACACAGAGGCAGCTCTAGAGTCTTGGTGAAAGACTGAAAACAAAAAATAATTACAGTAGGTGTGTAGGAGGATCAGAATGATTAAAGCTGGGAACATTTGGATGCAGAGATGCACGAACAAGTAAGCAGGAGCGTCCTATATGTGATAAAAGGTCATAAATTGAATAAAAATACAATTAGGTTGGAGAAAGTAACCAAGTCAAAGCTCCAAAAACATAATAAAGTTTATATTTAGATGAGAAAGACGCTAAAGTTTAGGCATATTTCAACATTCAAGAAGTCATTTCAATGTGTTACATAATTTCAGTCTTGTTTAGCGTTCTTGCTATTTTTGGCAAAAGCAGCACAGATTTTTTTTTCAGCTGTACTGATCAGGGTAGATACAATGCCTAGAACTCGGCCTGTATGCTTCCACCTTAAATCTGACTCTTTGACCCTGCAATCTCATGAATGTTATCAGGCGTGCTAACCACCATAGGTACTAACTACACAAAGTCTGGAAAAGACAGCTAGCAACTCAGCTCCTGTAGTAAAAAATGTGTAATGGGCAGACGGACGGATGTATGAACCTCAAAAACATTATCCTTTCTTCTACCCATCCTAGTGATCAATCATACAAGTATTGGCAATGATCCAGCAGCTCCTGTGGTGGCAATGATATTTTCATAGATGACTCTATATAACCTTGACCTTTGAACCCACAACCTCAAAAATGTTATCAGTTCTTGTACCCCGTCATAGTTATAAGTGTACAAAATGTGGCTAGGATCCAGTTGCCCAGTAAGCTCCTAAAATGTTAACAGGAATTTCATTAATAAGTCTGTGTAGCTCTCGGTTATCAGCTCTTCTACCCATCATTAACCACACAAAGTTTAATAAAGAGCAAGCAAACAAGTGAGCTACTGTAGTGGTAACAAGATTTGTAATGGACGGATGGACAGAGACAAGGACAACCTGAAAACACAATACCTCTGTGGTGAAGGCTTAAAATAGGATATGTTGCAGCTTTAAAGTTTAACCAGTTTGGACATTTTAGTTCATTGCTCTGAACATATCACCATTAGAGCAGCTAAAGTAAAAATATTACTCTTGGAAAGAGTGTTTAAGGCTTCTGCAACTAGGAAGTTAGATGGCTGCTGTAAATTGCCTAGGGTTCTTTGAAACAGATAAAAAGCACTAAAACAATTATTAATGCCAACTGATGAATTGAGGCGAGAAAGGTCTAATCATCACTTCTGAATGATTTTGGTGTTTTCCCAAGAAGCGAAGCTCTTAAGAAATTCCCCAGTGTAAAGGGCAAAATGCTTTTTAAAAAGTCAAAAGTTCTGTTTATCATCCTAAACAGAATAGAAAAACTGCACAAATAATGCATATGTGCCTATTACTTTGTTCAGCAAGGATCGTTACAAAGTAGGGCTGTGTTCAAGCCATTTTTTAAAACCTACTTGCATCTCTTGCTTTCTTTTTTAAAGATTGGTTTTTGGGTATTTTGCCTGTGGACACCCAACAATGAAGGGGCAGACAGGAAACAAGGAAAAAAAGAGACAGCAGCAACGTATCAGCCCTGATCAGATTTAAATCATGGACTTTGCAAATATGTGCTGTTGCTATTCAGCTACTGGAGGGCTCTCCATTCTTCTCTTTCACCCATGCAGCCTTTCCCTTCATCCATCTTTCTCTACAGATCTCTTCACACCACTGCAAACGTTCCTTCATCCTTTTGCCTCTTTTATCCTCCCTCACTCTTCTCCCTCAGTTCCCTGCATGGCTTTCAAAGCTCTCCTTTCTTCAAGTCAGACCTCAAAAGTTACTGACCCCCCACATTAAGAAGTCTTCTTCCAGCCTCATATTTTCCTTCCCTGATCAGTCTAACCTGATGACCTCTTCCATGTTTTCAGCTCCTGTACAGTCCAATACCCCAATCATTAAACATAAAATCCCATAATAGCTCTGCTAATCAAATTATATTTTTGTTTTGTCTGACAACTTCAAGATAAAACTTTAAAAATTAAATTGATTCTTTGTGTGTCTCTTACTGCATTGCTGGAATCTGTTTCTGCTTTATCATGCAGCACCTCACTGCCTGATACTCAATATAACAAGTGCTTCTCTATACATCTTTAATAACAGATAATGTTATCCCTGTGTGCTAATTAAAACTTAGTGTCTATTTTATTATACTCTAGAGGTATAGAACACTGTAATACAAAATAAGACATGTAACAATTTTATGGTTTTTTCATTTATTGTTGTGAGCAGTTTACTTTAGGAACAACCAACATACCAACAGTATCGCTGTGTAGAAAAAAGCATCCATTAACCCATGACAAGATGCTAGTGTTCCTGACGCCATGACAGGATGTAAACGTTAATGGTCTTTCCCTTGATAAGTGCAATATTAGCTGGCTGAACTCCGTTGCACAACAAAAGGAAAATAGCCAACCTTATCTGCTGACTGTGAAAAAAAGAAATCTTCATTATACATTATAATTGTTTTAACCTCTTTCACACCTTTATCACACCATAGTTAAATGAGCACAAATTTAATCATACAAATTTATGCTCTGGATCCTAGACCACAAAACTAATGGGAAACAACATACAATCACTGATGAGTGCCAGTCTTTTTTGGCAGTCGACAAGGTGATTATTGGCCGATACTGATGTTCGGCCAGTAAAGAGGTCCATCCCTATAAAATCATTAATGCTGCCAACAGAGTATTTTTTCACTATATTTAACATATGAATTATAACATCAGGCCACCGTCTGGGGACTATTAACCCTCAAGTCATATGCTCCCATTGCACATTAGGGCAATATGATATATCCCAGTTAAAGCACCCTCAAGGCATGAAAATGCCTAACTGGAACTGTTAACAGAATGCAAAGCAAGGACTGTATATCAAAGATGGGTGTAGCCACTGTGACATCACCCAGTTATGTGTCGTCACTTTATGAAGCTTCAAGCTGAACATTTTGGCCATAACCATTATGTCATGAGCCCTACGCAAATCCAACTGTGAAACTGAGAGATACTGCACACTCATTGGTTAATGACTTGTCAGTCACAAGCAGTTAGCCAGTGAGCTAATAAGAGCTAATGACCATAATTTTCACAGTGAGCTTTCTGTTGTATTAAATGTGCCTTCAAACTAGTGACTGAGCCTATAGATTTATCACAAAAGTGTTTACTGAGGTCACGGTGTGAGGAGGCTGTTTTTTCATAGCCATTCAGTATGAAATCAGTCCAATATGAGAAAAGCTCCCACACTCAGAATCAGCTTGGGCTTTTTTTGCACAATACCTTTAGCATATTTAATGCTAAAGGTATTGTGAAGAAGAAGAAGAAGAAGAAGAAGAAGAAATAGAAGGAGAAGAAGAAGACCTTTAGTATATTCAATGACAACATGCAGAATTTTACCTTCATACAAACTTTCTGAGTTGCAGGCCCTTAAAATATATTGAAGTAGGTCCTTTTTACATTGTCTTATTTTATTTCAGTTGTACATGAATTATCTACATTTTCAGGGTTGAAAAACACATTTAAGCTATGTTAAAAACTACAACCACATCAATGGATTTAGTGAATGTACTAAAATTACTGTAAAGGACAATAATCTTATTCTGATGGGGTCAAGTGGGATGTACTTACTGAATTTTAATGAAATGACTTCATAGACTTCTATACAACTGAAAATCTTTTTACAGTTCCTGGAGTCTCCCCGTGCTGGCTATTTAAAAAGGTTTTATGGTTTAAGGCACTTCCACTTTGACTTCATTTTTCAGACTAAGAAGCTACAGACATCTTATGAAGTCTATGGTGCAAAGGCAGTTACACCCACAACAGTGTGGCATTGCTGTCAAACAGCATCAAACTGACACACAGCTGATCTGCAGGAAAAAAGAATATTTTAGAATAAAATACAGGGACAACAGTAAGGAAGCCCCTCTCAGTACAGGACAGTATCACAGTGGCACCTGATTACTATGACTGTTTTCACAGTACTGTTATACAGTACATACAAATGACCACTACTGCAAAAACTAATGGTTGCTACATGCCTTTGATAAATTAAATCGGTCAATTTCCAGTCATCCTCACTACACAGTACAACAAGTTCAACAAGTGCCATTATTAAACTAATTCCTCATTTTTATAGGAAATAAACACAGTAAATTGTTCACACTGAAAAAATGCATGTCGACTGGGTGAGGAACAATACTTTTGACAAATTCCAATCTAGTTTACATCAAAATAACTAATTATATTCTTATGTACTCAGATAAAGGATATTCTGTTTTAGTTCTGTTGGATCTATCTGTAGTCTTTGATACTGCTGATCATGCTAGTCTAACTGAAAGATTATTGAACTGAGCTGGCATCTCTGGCATTGCTCTCAAATGGTTTTCATCACACTTATCTGACAGGCGCTTCAGAAGTCAAATTAATAGCGATATGTCTTCATCTGCTCCTCTCCTCTGTGGAGTTCCTCAAGGCTCAATCCTTGGACCACTTCAGTTTTCTTTATATAAGTTACCCCTGGGCCATCTACTTAACAGCTTCAATGCTATTTCTTACCACTGCTGTAATGATGATGTACAACTCGGCCTTTCTGTTAAACCTAAAAACCTCAATAGCCTCTCCTACGTCAGTGAATGGTTCACAACTGTGTTTGGCCAAAATAGCTTCTCTAAGGAGGTCAGTGATTACACTGGTCCTCTCACCAGCAATATCAAAACATCTGCTAAAAATCTCTGTATTTTGACCCACATCTGAATTTTTAATCTAATACCTCTAAGCTCATCCTGTCTTGTTTATTTCATCTAAGAAACATCTCAAAAATCAGACCCTCACTGTCAGTCGATAACTTGGAACTGTTAGTACACACTCTTAGTAGGCATTCTAATCATTGTAACTCACTTTTCACATGTATTTCTTAGTCCTCCCTAGCCCATCTTTAATTAGTTCAGATTACAGCAGCCAGGCTGTTAACAAAAACTAGCCAGCAATTGCACATCACCCCTACTTTTGTTTCCCTTTACTGGCTTCCAGTGATATTTAGCCTTCTTTTCAAAATTCTTTTAATTATTTATAAAGCTCTACATGGCCAGGCTCCAGCTTATATAGTTGATCTGCTGAGACCTTATTCCAGCGGTTGGCCAAGCTGGTCATCACATCAGGACCTTTTGACTGTTTCAAGACCTTTTAAATCCATGTTTCAGAGGTTGTAGTGCTGCAACTTTGGAAAAGCCTCCCTCAGCCCATCAGGTCAGCTGAATCAGTGGCTGGTTTGAAATTAATGCTGAAAAACTCTGTTGGGACTTCCTTAATCTGTCACACTTTATTTTTTGGCTATAGTTCATACCAAATAGAGTTATCTTTTTCTTCTTTCGGCTGCTCCCGTTAGGGGTCACCACAGCGGATCATGTTATGAATCCGCATATTTGATTTGGCAAAGTTTTTACGCCGGATGGCCTTCCTGATGCAACCCTCACCTTTTACCCAGGCTTGGGACCGGCTCTAGGAGTACACTTGCTTGTGGGCCCCTGTGGCTGGTTTCCAAATAGAGTTATATATGTATGAATTAATGTAAGAAGGTTTGCTCAATTGTGTGTTTAGATGATGGGAAATATAAACATGTTTACTGGAAGTTTTCATCTAAGCTGTGAAACACTATGTGTTTTAAAAGGTGCTATATAAATAAAGTTATTACTATTTGCATAAAATTTCAACAAATTGCGTTACATTTCTGGTAAGTGTGCTTCAGCGTAATTAGGGAGGAACCACACTCAAAAGATTTACTTTCCAACAGACAAGAAATAAATAATCAGAACTTTACTTTGTCACCCTGACTTATAGCATCAGAATGAGTGAGAGAGAAGAAACTGGATCCTTAGACCGCAGTCTTAAGGAAGCCACTGGATTATTTCCAGCATAGTTTAAGTGTTTTGGAGCTGTTATAGTGTTGTTAAATCAAAATAGTGCCTGAATTTTGTTTATATATTTTGTGTTGTGTTATGAAAGCTTACTTTACTCTGTTTTTTAAACTGGACTGTAAAAAAGTGCAATTTCAAAGTTTTTCAAAGTTTGGCCTGGCTATTCTCAAATAGGCATGGAGATGTTATACATTTCCTGGTAAAGAATGTGTCAATCTATGCTTTTAGAGAAGAGACAGAGCTGGCACAAATACACCAAGAAAATAAGCTGTGCACATGTCAGCCTATTATTAGCAAGCCTAAGCCTGGGCTGTTTTGGACAAGTAAATACTGGGCTATTGTCCTGACTCCATACAATTGCTGTTATAGCTCTAAATGGCCAGAATTTAGTGTGAATCATTTTGCCAAGACTAGAATGGTGTTTTTACAGACCTACAAGCCAAAGCTGATACCTTTTATCTAGTGGTATTTCATATATAGGATACATAATCAGGATGTATTTATCTAAACTCTATCTTCTGAGCCACCAAGCATTAAGAATTAATCTAATAGCGTTTACAATGTTCTTAAATTTGATTTCTGTCTCGTTCAAAATTACATTTTTTTCTCCTCTATTTGTTCCATGTAGATTTAAGACTTTTATGAAAACAGTCTCAATGCAATACACTAACAAGCTCTCAATGTATGCTTATTGTAAGCCCAGTATTACATGGAAAGCACCACTGACTAAGCAAAGATACAGCACTTTAACCAGGGATTAAAGCTTGAGATTCCCTCACTAATTACACCTTGCAGAAATGTGATTAGTGAGAGCAGTCAGAGGAAGCAGGGCACAGACACATGCATGGAGTCGCAATAGGAACAATATAAGCACTTGATCGGCTGCATGTAGCACAAACCAGAAGACGCTTCTAGACACACAGGCAGACTCTCAGTGAACATTAATGGCTGTATGGGCAGATGGACATGTAATGGAAACCATCATATGGCTGAAACAGAAAGAGGATTAGTATTTGATCCAGTCAGTGATCTAAAATGACCCAGCAGAGGCAGCAAGAACCACAACTCAGCAAGAGCTTGCTGGTGCTTGACTCTAAACTTTAAGCCTTTATATTATTTTTATTGCACTTTTCGCTAAATAAGTGATAAAATAATATTGCCATTTTCACAGAGAATAGGTAAAACCTCAAATTAAGGCTCTGTATTAAGGATTAAGAAAGTTGACACAGCATCTCTGAGTTCTCCGAACTCATTTGAGATCTTTTCTGAATTCAGCCTTCCTTTTCTTCCCTTTTTTTGAGATGTTGCAACTGAACATCAAAGACTGTCTCACTGAGCATCACTCATTACTCACCA
>VUQH01024570.1:17666-37135 GCA_015106775.1 Etroplus canarensis
GTGAGAAGGAGCTGACCAATCAGAGCCTAATCCGATAGACGCCTCGCCAATCCGCTCTGAGGGAGAAAGCGAGGGCCGCACGGAGATACTACTGTAGTAGCAAGGTAGATTGACGCTGTGGGAGAATTCATTGTCAACTCCTGCAAACTGTTTCACACCAGACGACACATTTATTCCGCAGATAAAACACTGGCGATGACGTGTGCACTGTGGTGTTTCGTGGTTCAATTTGGATTGCAAATAAACCCGCAAACTTATCAAGGTTTGCGGGTTTATTTATATCAGAGAGAGATGAAAGACTCGATAAGACGCTCCTGTAAGGAGACCATTATGATTTAATTTTCTTTGATGTTTTTCGCCTTTTTAATCACTGGATATGATCACAGTATTATATTACTAGTAGGAATGTGAAAAAAGTGTTTTCGAGGGATGTGGTTGTAAAATATTTGACAGTATAAAATTTTTTTACCCTGGATACACAGACACAAACTTTTTGCACACAGTTAACTTAAGAATTAGTTTTTGCTAATATTAAATTTCTGAGAAAGCATGTTTGCCATCATCAAACATAATGATGCAATTGGTAATGCCTGGTAAGAACTGTATCATAGTCCAAACGTTTTCACAGTCCCAGGGAAAATGAAGTACACTCTTACTGCTTTATAGGAATTAAGAGAGTAAGTAACAGACAGGTGTTGGTGGTGCACTTGAATAAGTGATCACCAGCCAGCGTGAGCACCCCAAAAAACAAAAGCATGTATGTGTGTATGTGTAACATGCATGTGTATGTATGACTGCATGTGTATAAATATTTTTATACTCGTGTTTTTATGTTTCCTATGCAACAAATGTGAATGATTGCATTTCTTACTGCATCTGAAGGTATGGCTGCTCTGAAATTTCATTACATGCTGTATAAAAAGAATAAATACTTCTAATTGTAATTCTAATTCTCATCTAATTCTAAAAAACCAAACAATTATGATTTGTTTGTAAGGGTTATGGGAGAAAGAATCTTTTCTCTAAAAAGAACATCACAGCGCACCTTAGGTTTTCAAAGTTAAACAAATCACAAGAACAATGTCCTTTGAACATGCAACATGAAATTGATCCCAAGAACAAATCTACAAAAGAATGATTGGAAAAGAAAAGAATCAAGGTGTTGCAATAACCCAGTCAAAGTCCAGGCCTCAACCCAAGCGGATTGCTGTAGCAGGACAAGAGAGCTGTGCATAAACAAATGCCTGCAAACTTCAATGAACCGAAACAACACTGTAAAGAAGAGTGGACCAAAATTCCTCTACAATAATGTGAGAGACTGACAAAATCATATAGAAAACAATTACTTCAAGTTTTTGCTTCCACAAGGTATTAAATCATGGGGTGTACTTAGTTTTTCACTGCATAGAGTCCTCTGAAAACTTTCTTTTCACATGACTGGAGGTCATTAACTAAGAATATTCTCTCCTTAACTTCTTCCTTACTGCTTTTTATTAGTAAGTACAGAGGTTTTATACATGAATAACAATACTATCCTGCTTTGCTCAGTATAAGTCTTTTAAGATGGCAGTAAGGCTTGAATAGTTATTCTCGCTGAATAACACTTAATAAATGGATGATTTAACTATTTGATGAAGCAGTAAACTTAAAGTTTTAAAAGCGTCCAAATAACTCAAAATTGAACCATAATATATCCCACACTCTAACAGGAGTCATACTCATGACAAATCACAAGGAGCTGAAACTGCTGTGGCCATCGGACTATATAATTCCTCCCTGTGACACCCTGACCAGTTTCTTTTTATTGCCACATCGTGTACATATTGTGTATAGTGTTTAACTTTGGAGCTATTTATGTTACATATTGGAATTGTTAAATACTTTTATATATTTTAATCTTCATTTTCTGCCTTTCAGATTTAAATTTATTTATTCAGTATATAACTGAACATCTGTAACAAAATGCAATTTCCCCCCTAGGATTAATAAAGTGTTCTCATTCTGATACTACTAGACTACTAATAAGTGCTTTATAATGACTAAAACAGACCCAGTAATTTCTAATATCCACACCAATAAGCAACTAGTTAAAAGTGAAAATGTGTGCCTTAACATTAAGGGTATCAAATTGTTTGCATTAAGCGTCTAATTCAGATCATCAGTTACTCTTAATATACCTTTTCCTATGTTGAGATGCTAACTTTTCTTTCTTAAATAAAATAAAAACTACTCTCTGTCAGTTTAATAGGCACCAATACCAGCAAACTGTAGCCTAAGCACAAAGACATCTATGCAGAGGAATCATAAGAGGAAGAGCAACCACATTTGGACTGATTTTAAAATTCCCAACACTGTATGACACTTTCTTTCCAACTGTTGCTATTTCACATTGCATGTGTTGAAGCTGCCTATCATCAGCCTTTTTAAATCCTCGCTATCCAGATATCCCTACATGACAATAGTAAATTTGTCCAGTGTAGGCACACCTGTGATTTGAGCTCCAAAATCCCATCCTGGTGAGGATATTGTGTAAAGGAGATTATATTGGCAGTATGAAAGGGATCCAGTAACCTACCCCTGTCTACTGTAGATGTCTTAGATAGATACACACCTGAAAAACTCCATGACAGACAGTACTGCCTCTTTGTGTCTGATATGGATGAACTACAGCTGACAGTTCATCCACATTTCACATAAAATTCATAAATACAAGACTTAAAGTATGGTTGCCATATAAGGAGACAAATGACATGATGAAATTCAACATTTTATTGCCCATAGATTAGCAACATAGTAAGTGAACCAGCCTGATAGAGTGCATAATCAGGGATTTTTTTTGTATAAAGCAAGATATAACATCTCATCTAAAAAATAATATTCTCTTGTTGCAAAATATTTGCTGTTCGAAATAGGATACACATTTTCAAAACAAACAAGACTATGACCAGTTTACTTATTTCTATTATATACTTTCGATATTATAAATAAAATCATTCTGAGATGCGTTTAGACTGCACACCAGGTGCAAGAAAAAGAAAATCCAAAAATGTAAATATGTTGAAAGGTACAAGATACAAAAGCAGAGTCCAAAGATGGTGACCATTTCAATGAGCTGGAGTGCACTTGTAAAAAAAATGGTGAGACGTGTACAATAAACCAATTAATAAAATGAACTGGGTGACAAAAACAAGCAAAAAACAAACTCTGGGCCAAACTACATTTGAAAAAACATCCAAACTTGTAACACCTGATGTTCAAGAGCAGTGTAAGTTGCAAAGATATCCAATGAAAATAAGCAATTAGCACATGACTTAAGCAAAAGATGAACTGTCAATTAAAACCACCATTTAGATGTTATTTTAATCCAGATATTCAATTTGTCTTGTTTCTAGCCACAATGTGAGCGACCACAACCCTTTAAACTTACTCAAATTAGGTTTATAACTCAAAAAATGTTTGTTACTGTTGTCAAGTAATAAACAGGAAACAAAAACATGTAAATAAACTGCAATGGATGAAAAAGTACAACAGTTAAAGGCACATAACATCATTCACTTTTTACACTTTGTCTGCATCTATCTCTCTAAAACTTACTATCACAACCTGCTTTTCCGCACCATTTACACGTGTACTGTAAACATTTTCTTTTCATCTTCCCACTTGTCAAGTTTCCTTTTAAATCATTTCACTGTATGACATCCAACCAAACCCTTCCTTAATTATACCTACAAGATAGTTCTTTCCTACAGCTTATTGTATCATTCAGACTTTTGTGCCACTTCATTGGTTTTATTTGAGTAAACTCTGTACTTGGGTGAATTTATTTCAAAGTACACTCCTGGGAACAGCCTTTCTGTGTTGGTGTTTGGGTGACTTAGGTGAGTTGTCTGGAGGGGGCCACTGTGGTTTAGTTAGCTGAATATCTTCCTCTATTTTAAAGGCTTTCTTTGGGGGATTGGCCTGCGGGGGCCAAACTACAGATATTTTGTTGCTGTGTGGTTTGCTTTCATGAAATGTTTTTGTCATTTCATTTTCACCACTGTGTGTTTTCTCTGTTGAACTCATACTGCTCATGGAATATCTCCATTCAAGTTTTTCATTTGCAGGGATAGGTCCACTACTTCCTGTGGGAGGTCTCTGCCCGAGTCCATTACTGTAGTTCCCTTTGGACTTGAGGAGTTGCTTGTAATGGGGTAGGCAGTAGAAATGTCCGTGCAGAGATACATAATTTCCTAGACTACACAAGACATGAAAAATTTTCCATTAAGAGATGCAACACATCCGTCCTGTCATTATAGTGTCATCAGTCATAAAAGAGAGAATAATGCAAAAAAGTAAACAAAAGGGTAAAGATAACATGTACAGTTTTAATAAGACATAGTGTGTTGTAAATGTGGTGGCACAATTATATTGTTATTAAGACACTAGTGCATTTACTAGTCAATACTGCAATGTTTAAAAAGCCCCTGGTAACATTTATTTGAATGAATGGCATGTTTACCTTAATTTATTTCTGCAATGTTCACAGCAGAAACAGGATTTATGGTACTTTTTTTTGTCCACTATGAGAGCATCCATTGGATAGGTTCTCCTCCGACATGCTGTGCACAGCTCCGATTTCGGAACTTGAATCTGTTTTAAAGAGATAAAATGCATATTGGTTCAATTTTTTTCATTTTCATCCAATGTGAATAGCATCTTTGGTTTGCCTCATAATGCAACAGCTGCAGCTCTGCTTTATTTATTTTATTACTGTTACTAATACAAAAGCAGCACAATATATAAGCTTTAGATTCTTAAGGGTATGTGACATGCTGAAAATTTTTTTTTAAGTTAAACTTTTTCCAGTAGTCATATGAGATAATGTTTAATGGTTGTTAGGATTTGGTTTAATTCACAAATGATTCCACAGATATCCATGCATCCCCATTGCAACTTAGCAGAGTTTATAACAACCTTTAAGTCAAATATCGTATTCGTCCAGTTGGAAATGTACATTATGTGTATGTTTTCTTTATTTTAGCCAGCCTTTAGAAAATAAAGCTCTGTTGTAAAACCTCTGCCAAATGGATATTAATCTGCTGTGGCGACCCCTTGTGGAAAATACAAGGAAACAGCCGAAGGTTCATTAGACCTTTAGAAAATAAAGCATAGCTGCTTGCTTATCATGAGCCTGTAAATCATGCTTATCTCAAATGATTTATGAAATAAGTAAATAATTTAACACACACTTACTTTTTTCAAAGCTTTAGAGCAAATCTCTCTTAGTATGTGACCTAACGTAACCTGGTCATGCTGGTGTTTGAAGTGACTGAGAAGTGGCTTAAAGCTCTGGAATAAAGCAAGGAAAACCTTGAGATAACTCTTTCCAAACTACTGCACTCAAGGTTCAGAATAAACTCAGTGCAAAAATGTGAAAGTATACTATTATTGGGGTTTAGAGAACAGTAATAGCTAAAAATGTCATTTGATGCTTATGTGGCTCACTATTAGAAATTATGATCTGCTGGTTTACCAGCCCCAACCCCTACGTTCCATACTGGAATATATATCTATCCATCCATCCATCCATCCATCCCTTTTCTTAGCCCCTTTTCCAGGTTATTGTCATGGGGAGCTGTCACTGGGCGAAAAGCGTGCTACACCCCAGACAGGTTGCTAGTCTATCGCAATATTTAATCATTCATTTTATTCTTTTGAGTGGATTAGATGGATTTGTGCTGACATTCACACTCTCCATAGAATCAACTACCAGTTGACCTTAAGCACCGTTAGTGAAAACTTTTACTCTCCAATACCTTGGTTTATAACCAAACACCTGCAAGACTATCAGTCTCAGTGGCACTCTTGTTTTGCTCTAGTCAGCAAAACTCAAATAAAATTACCTCAATGCATTAACATTGCCATTTTGAATGTGTTAGCAGGCTCAGATAGGCTTTGTAAAAGTGGTCTACATGGGCATGAAGTTTCCTGTGTTGTTGCAACAGTCAACACTACTTTGAAACTATTTATGTGCACAAACAAAGCTACTTTACTAACTGCTGTCAGACTGCATTGGTTTTGGTGTCCATGTACATTCATATTTATGAATCTGAATCCCATCTTTTATCATTTGAAAGCTGCGGTAGTCTCTAGCACTCCCCATGACCCAGAACCGGAAAAGCGGAAGAAAATGGATGGATGGACGGACGGATGGATGGATGGATGAATGGATGGATGGACGGAATCTGTAGAATACATTTTGGACTATTTCACAACTGTCACGAGACTGTGTTCAGCATTCACATGGCACAGTATGGCCTCTAGTGCAGCTGCAAAATTCAGGAAATACAGTGGACAGAAATTGTGATTTTGTTTCACACAACACAAACAAATTAAAAAACAAACAAAAAACTCATCCATAGTCCATGCCATTAGTTTTCAATGTTTCATGCCATACAGTTTTTTTTTTTTTACCAGATGAGAGAATCTTCGTCTGATGTGACACGACTTGTGATGTTGTTTCCTCAGAAACAGTGTATCCAAGACTCTTGAATACTGTCTCGCTCTCTGTCCATGTTTTATGGAAATTTCTCAGCAACTTTTCTGTAGCATCTTCATCATATGTTTCTGTTTGCTTCACTGCAGCAGCTTTTCTTTTCACAGCATCAGCATAGGAAAAAGGCGCTTGTTGGGTTGACATGCTCTCAGAGTGCTCAGTGACAGTTGTCCTTGTTCCAGTGACCTTGTTACCAAATTCATCAAGGTGTAAGAAATGTTCGGTGATTGATCCGGTTTGAGAGAGGGCTGATGGTTGTGCTGGCACAGTTCCTACCTCATTTTTCTTCATAGGGAGGGGAGTGCTCTGCCTTGAGCCTCCCTTTGTCTCTTGAGGACTTTCTTGCTTTGAAGTGTCTGCTGTTGTTTCACTCAGGCTTGACACAAGCTCCTCCTGATCCTTTATCTCCTCTTTGAATAAGGAACTTTGCTCACCGAGTTCAAAAACATTTTTAATAGCCTGGATGTCAAAAGCTGGCATTTCCTGTTCCAGGATGTCTGCTTTCTCTTTGTCACAATCTTTACTTTCAGAGTCATTGTGAAGGCACTCTGTGAATGGGATAAGCTCTTTTCTGATGTATGTTTTCTCTTCTACTGATGCAAATTTGTTTACAAGACTCGACAAGTCAGCCCTGGGAAGCTCATCCTTTTCTTTGTTCTTATTTTCTGCCTCACACTCTTTCACGTCTGAGCCCAGTTGTTCAGGAATATGAATCGGTTCCTTGCGCACATAGTTCTTATTAGATTCAGCTTTTTGAACCTCTTCAAAAAACTCTCTCTTTTCTTTGACAGATGCAGATGATAATTCTAAAGCTTCAACAAGATCTGGGCCATTCTGACCCAGTGGCATGTGAATTTCAGTCTTACTTTTTAATTCATTTGTATTCAAACCTTCAGAAATATTACCTTTATCTTCTACTCCTGCAGATTTAGCAGAAGTCTGCTGAGTCTCCTTGGATGAACTCTTTTCTGGCTTTTGTGTCGCAATCAGCATCCCTGAAGCCTCCATAACCTGGGGTTCAATTTTGATTTGCCGATGGAATGATGCAGGAGATTCCACAATCTCCGATTTCTTTTCTGGGATTTGATTGGGAAGTAGTGGTGGTGGGGTGACACTGCGTGAGAGCTTGGCTGTTGTGTCTTTGAGTCGAGCCAAATTTTCTGCTCTGTCAAAAGTTGGAGATGGTGTGATTCTAGTGAGGCGTGATGTTGGAGTGTCGCACCTGCGTAGCGGTGGTGTGGGAGGTGTGGGTGGCCTGTGCAGCAGGGTGGGTGACGGTGTAACTCTCTGGGGAGAGTCTGTTCTCCTCGTGGACTCTATGGTGATAAATGTTGGGGAGGGAGAACGCATCCTGAGTAAGGGTGAGGGAGCTCGGAGATCAACAGACTTGCACTGACTCACTTCCTCTTTACCTATTTCATGTGAGGTCTTTTTCTTTGTTTGGGTCTCAACTTTGGTTGAACCAATGCTGATCTTGGATATTCTAGGTGTTGCTGCAACAGAAACTGCTTTCTCAGACACTGGCTCACCTTCACGATTCTCATGGGTTTCATCTTCTAGAGCTATTAGCTTGGTCTCTGCTAGTTTCCTTACATGTGAAAGAATATCCTTATTTTTCTGAGCATCATTTTCTGCTGTAGATTCCTTCAGTTCACATTTTCTCTCAGGAGTCATGAGCCAGACTGGAACTGTATTGAGCAAACTCTTCACAGATTTAGAATCAGTCTTTTCTGAAACCCTTTGTATCTCTGTGATGTGAGAGATTAACACTTGGACCTCCTGCCTTTGAGCTTCCTCTGTTCTGGCTGTTGTGGACTTCACCAGCTCATTTTGTTCTGACTCGCCTGTCACTGTAATTGGGACATCCCTACTTTCTTTTGGTGGTTCCTCCCCACTCTGCTGAGTAACTGTCAGTGCTGTCTTTTGAGATCCCTTCACATGCTTTTGAACTGCTTTTTGTTGCGCAGAGTTCTGATCGTCTTTGCTGCCTGCAGTAATGACTTCACTCTTGACTTCTGTGTGCTCTTCTTTGTGAATTTGGGTGACTGCAGTTGTTTCTTGCATTTGGTGGGTGTGCTCAGATATTGCTTTCTTGGTTTCTATAACTTCTGTCTTTGATTCTGTGAAAATATCTTTACCTTGACCTGGCTGTGGACCCCCTTTAGATTTTTTGGATTTCTTTTTCTTCTTTGCTGGAGTTGGAGTGTTGGTTTCTGGTTGGCTGTCAGTACTATTCACATTAACAGTGCCTGGAGTGGTTGCAGCAGCAGAGGGAGAGGGCGTAACTTCCTTTATCCCCTGCTTTACTTCTGGCTTTACTTCTTTAGGTGCACTGATCGCTTTTACCTCAGCAACTTCCACTTTCAAATCTTGTGAAACACCCAGTTTCTGAAACTCATTGGATGATTTTATCTCTGCTTGTTTCTCTTGTTTGTTGTTCTTTTTCACCTTGAGGTTTAGTTTGTCTGTTTTTCCATTTATATTAGAAGCTGCTGTTTCTGTTTGCATTGGCTGACTGGGAACACTTTCTTTCTTAGCAGGTGATGGATCAGTTTTCTTTTTGTCAAAGTCTGATGAGTTAGACTCCATTACATTTTTATTTGATGCTACAGTTTCTTTTTTGAGTAGGTTATTGGGTACTTGCATTGTTTCTGATTCAGGTTTCTGGGCAGGGATTTTCTCTTCTTGTTTATCTTCAGATTTGTTGGAGCTCTTCGATTTCTGATTTTTCAAGTCTTTCTTTGGATGAGCAGCTATGCTATCTTGTTTTGCAACATCACCTAGTGTCGTCTGGACTTTATCAGTCTTGACAGACTGAGCAGACTGTTTTGAGGAAACAGCTTCCTGTGTAGTTGTATGCATCTGTTGAGTAATAGCTGAAGTGGATGTGGTCTTCTGAACACAAACAACCTTAGAAGCCTCGTTAGAGATGATGTGCTGTTTAGCAGAAGCTATAACTGTAGAATCCTTGAGGATTTTCTCACTGGCATTGCTCTGAGTTGTAGTTGATACTACAACCTGCTTAGATAGATCACATGACAGTGACTCGGAATGAACACTCACTGGCATCCTTGCATCACTGTCCTGTGTGATTTCTGAACTGTTGTAATTTGGCTGCTCTGCATTTTCAGTGGAAATCATTTCAAGAGCACAGGTAACTGAGTCATGTATGAAAGTGGGCACTGGAGTGGTTGGGGGTGTGTTTTCCTCCCTCAGCTTCCGGTACTTTTCTTCAGCTTTTATTAAAGGTGTGTTAAATTTGCTCATTTTTCCCCTCATGGAAGGAGGAGGAGAGGGTGGAGGAGTAAATTTCACAGGAGCAATGTAAACTTTCTTTAATGGCTGTGGTGATTCCAGAGGTGCAGGGACTTCATATGAAATTGTTTTTGATGTATGTGTTGTTTTTAATTGGGCTGGGCTAATTTCCAGCAGTTTCTCAGATGTTGTCTTCACCTGTTGTGTTTTACTGAATTCTGATTTAGCCTCCAGCTTTGGGACGGGATGTAAAACAGGAACTTTCACTTTTTTGACTGTCATCTTTTTCGCTTTCGCTGGTGAAGGCTGAATTGGCTGTGCTGGCATGCTCTCGAGGTCTTGTTGAGATGGAGGAGGTGGGAGGAAGTCCTGCTCAATAGTGAGTGGGGGTGGAGGAGGAGGAAGGTGATCAATGTCAGCATCAGCAGAAGGAGGATGAGGACTAGGAGGAGGAGGAGGAAGGTCAGTGTCTATCACTGGTGGAGGTGGAGGTGGGAGAGGCAGATCGGCATCTGGTGCTTTGGATTTTAAAATGTAAACATCCGTTTTTACTTTTGTTTTACCTAGTTTTATCATTCCCTTTGGGTGTGATTTAAGATTACGAAACTCTGTCTTTAAGGTTTTGATGCCGTGGTTTTGGGTAATAGTTTTGTGCTCCACAACAGTTGTTGATTGCTGAGCAGACTGCTCCATGGTGGATGACTTTTTTGTAACAATTTCTTTAGAGATGGTGTGAATTTCTTTTGGGGTTTCAGCAAGATTTACTGTTTTAATCTTCTGTACATTTCTTTGTGCATCAGCATTAAGATTTTTAATGGGAGGGCTCTGCTTGACTCTAACTCTTCTATATGATCCCAACCTGACTTTGGGAGTTTGACGCTGAGCTGTTTCCAACAGAGATTTAATAGTGCCTTTTACATCACCCTTTATCACTTCTTCTTTCTCCAGCTGGGTTTGCTCCTGAGTCTCATATAATGATTTAATTGACATCTTGACATCACCCTTTATGTCATCCTCTAGACTTGAGCTTCTTTGCATCCTCTGTGAAGGTGGAGGCTCCATTAACAGCTGAATCGTCCCTCTGACATCTCCCTGAACATCTATTTCCTGCTGGCACTTTTTAGTTTCACTGGAGGCATCCTGTAGACTTTGCATTGCTGTGTGAATGTTACCCCTCACAATTTCTTCTTTTTCAATTTCCTTCACTGCTTGCTTTGCCAGTTCCAAAGATTTTAGTGTGGACTTAACATCTCCAGGAACTAAATCCTCAACAACAGCTTCAACTCTTGATGTTGCTGATTTCTCAAGGGATCTTAGAGCCCCTTTGATATTCCCTGGTATGATATCCGGCTTCTCCACCTCCTTGTACTGCTTCTGAGCCCTTTCCAAACACCGAAGAGCTTTCGGTATGTTGCCTTTTACCACTTCCTCTTTCTCCACAATTACTGTCTGATTTACTGAGTCAGACAATGAATTTAAAGCAGCTCTTAAATCACCCTTGACAATTTCCTCCTTTTGGAGTCTTTCCAGTGAGGTGGCTGGCTCTGACATGAAAACTTTCACCGCATTGTGAACGTCGCCTGGTATAACATCCTCTACCGTTCGCTGAATTTGAGTTTGATTACAGCCAAGGATGAGTTTTGTGCCCTTAATATCACCCCCAACAATGGTCTCTTTTTTCATTACATCAGGAAGAGCATCATCAGGTCTTAAATGGAGCTGTTTAAGATAGTCATGAGCTCCAGATTCAATGCACGTGGAGTAAAAATTGACATTTCCCTTTTCATTGTCATCTACCCTTATCTTCACTGCCTGATCTGGCTTGTCTGGGCTAGACAGTCTTTGAAGAGCACTCTTTATATCCCCCTTTACAATATCCTCTTTTTCAACATTAACATCTTCTTGTTTATTTAGAAGTGAATATATTGTCATCTGTACATCTCCTTTTTCATCCTCCTGGATGAGTATTCCATGTTTTGCTGATCCATCTTGATTGAAAAGTTTGTTTATAGCTTCCTGAATGTCACCACGTAATATTTCCTCCTTTTCAACAGTGCTAGCTCTCTCTCGGCTAAATAATTGCTGCACTGTTGAAGTAATATTACCCTTCTCTTCTGAATCTATTACTATCTGCTGCTCCTTTCTTTCTTGTCTGTTAAGAAGGTTCATCATAATAGTCTGCAGATCTCCCCTGATAACTTCCTCTCGTTGAATCTCGGGAGCTTGCTTATTCATTAGCTGGTATTTTGCCATCCTAACGTCACCAATTTCATCAGCTTCAATGAGTATTCCCTTAGACTTCACCATTTTCTGACTATGAAGTTCTTCAAGAGTTCCCTTGACACTCTTGCCCAGAATTTCAGTCCTTTCCACTTTTGTCTCATTAAATTCATCAAATGGTGTCGTCTCAAAGAGCCAAGTTGTTGTCTTAACATCCGCTTTGGGAATCTCCTTTTCAGTGACATTTGTCTCCTCGTCCTCATTTGCCTCTTTAATGTGGTCAAGAGGATTTTTCTCAAAAAGCCAGACTGAATGTTTAACATCTCCTTTTGCAACTTCCTCCTTTTTAACGGTTTCAATCAGATTTTCAGAACTCATGCTTCGTATTTTGTCAATAGACTGAGTTTCAAACCTCCACTTTGCAGTCCTGACATCACCTTTTTGTATTTCACTCACATTAACAGTTCGGACAGATCCCTGTGACAAGGTGTCAGACTCAAAACGATGTTTATTCATTCTAACGTTGCCTCCTTGAATGTCCTCTACTGTTTTTATCAAAGGCTTGTTTTCCTCAGCAATCCTGTCAAGAGGTTGCGTCTCAAATTTCCACTTAGCAGACACGACATCTCCTTTTTGCACATCCTGCTGTGTGACAGACTTGATTATGTAAACTTCATCTGTGTCCTTGATAGCATCAAGGGGCTTGGTTTCAAACAACCATCGGGTTCCAACTACATTTCCCTGTGTTACCTCCTCACTTGTGACGGTGGTAACCTCGTGGTAGTGGCCCTCTTTGTCCTGAATGGCATAAAGGGGCTGAGTTTCAAACATCATTGTGTAATTTTTCACATCACCCTTCTCATCCTCATCACAGACAATTTTTTGCATTTTCTTCAGCTCCGTGTCCATGTCAGTGGAAACCTCATGAATTTTGTCTAAGGAGTAGGTCTCAAAAATGAAACGACCCTTATCCACATCTCCTCCTTGTACATCATTCACTGTGCGGCTGTTCATACTTTGCTCTTGGCTATCACATATGGCATCTATGGATTGGTTTTCAAAGAGCCATTTGCAGCTCACAACATTTCCTTTTTGTATGTCTTCAGTCTGAACTCTCTTGAGGTTTTGCATCATTTCGTCAGATGAAGAGGTGGTGATATCGGATGTTTGATTCTCAAAAATATACTTCATCCTAGACACATCTCCAGATGCAATGTCTATCTCTGTGACACGTTTAAAAGTGCCTCTCTCCTCTCCAGTGAGGTTTTCCAGTTTCTCTGTCTCAAAGAGAAAGCAAGCCATTCTTACATCTTTTCCTCTAATGTCCTCTTGTTTTACAGTGCATGTCTTCAAAACTGTCTCTGTGTCATCATGGATGGTGTCAAGTGTTTGTGTCTCAAAAAGCCAAGTGCAGGTTTTGACATCTCCCTTACACATTTCTTCAGAATCATTTTCATTCTCTAACACCATTTTTTCGTACAGGATGTCCATTGGTTTGGTCTCAAATAGCCACTTGCAGGTTTTCACATCACCTTTCACAACATCAATATGTTTATTTGTTCCCACAATTTCTTCATCTTCAATGTTGCTGAAATACTTAATAGCATCCAATGGCTGTGTTTCAAATAACCACTTTGCAGTTTTAACATCACCAGACTCAATTTCTTGTTTAGATATGCCCTTAATAATTTGGTATTTGTCAATGCTTTCATCAAACTGATCAATTGGTCGTGTTTCAAACATCCATTTGCAAGTTGTTACATCTCCTTTAACAACTTCCTCACGGCGCACCGTTCTCACCTCATGGAAGTGCCCTGAGCTGTCTTGCATTGCATACAGTGGATTAGACTCAAACAATTCTTTATTTGATTTTACAGAGCCAGATGTTACACCCTCTATTAAAATCTTTTGAGACTCATCCTTCCTGCTTAAATCTGTGCTCTCAAAGATTTGCTTGTAGTTTGACACATCCACTTTATCAATTTCTTCCAGGTCAATTGTTCGAATAACTTCTTTCTTTTCCTCTCTAATGTGCTCCAGAGGTTGGCTTTCAAATCGCCATTTCTGATGTCTCACATCACCCTTCTCCTCATTAAGTGCTACAGTTTTTTTCAGTTTGCCCACCTCTGCCATCTCCTTTAACTCTTCTGCTGGAATTGTTTCAAAGTAATGTCTGGCTGATCTGACATTACCTGCAATGATTCCCTCTTTAGACAAAGGGCGTGCATTTGCATCATCTTTTAAAGTGTCCATTGGCTGTGTCTCAAATACCCAGCAGTTCTTGCGCACATCTGCCCTGCAGATTGTGCCATCCTCCTGTTTAAGGTCATCTTCAACATTCACAGTACGACTGACCTCTTTCTTCTCCTCCCTTATGTGCTCTAGGGGTTGACTCTCAAACCGCCACTTTTGGTGTCTCACATCCCCTTTTATTTCTTCATTTATTGTTGCCTTTTTAAGTTTTCCAACCTCAGGGCAGTTCTTCCTCACTGCTTGAGGGCTGCTTTCAAAAAAGTGCCTTGCAGATCTAACATTGCCCCCAATAATCTCCTCAATAGACTGAGGCCTGGCATTGGAATCATCCTTCAGAGAATCCATTGGCAGTGTTTCAAACACTAAGCAGTGTTTGCGCACGTCAGCTCCAGTGATCTCAGTCTTTTCCATTTGTGAGCTTTCCCACTCACTGAGAGAATTTAATGTTTTTATCTCAAACAACCACCTGCCCCAGTCTCCCTTACTGCTGTCCTCCATCGAAAGACTACACACAAGTTTCAAAGAAGCACCTTCTCTGTTTGTCATGTCCAGAGGCTGGGTATCAAAAAGCCAACGTGAAGCAATAGAGTTTTCCAATTCAGTTTCAATTTTACGCACAGACTTAATCTCCAGCATTTGGCTTGATTGTCCCATAATGATGCATTTAAACTGAGTGTCGAAAGTACTTGTTACAGTTTTCACATCTCCATTAATTTCCTCCAACACTGACCGGAGACTCAGCAGGTGGCTCTCGTCGATGGTCTCAGTGTGCCCAAGTCCTTCCATGAACTTATTATCAATCATGTAAATGGTAGCATTTCCATCCTCTTCTGTAAATACAATCTCTTTTGTCAAATCCTCCTCCTTATGCATTTTGTTTAGAGTGTCCATAGTTTGAGTTTCAAACAACCATGCTGCAGCACGGACATCTCCTTTGTCAAATTTATTAAATTTATTTTTATATTCCATTGAGTTAGTGTTTTGTGAACCTAGCTCATCCATTGGCTTTGTCTCAAACATCCATGCTGTACGCCTCACGTCTTTTCCCAGAATGATTTCCTGTTGAGTTATTTTCTTGTTGTCTTCATCCTCATCAGGAGTTTCATCTTTGATAGCATCCAGAGGCTTATTTTCAAACATCCAACGCATTGCCTGCACCTCCCCAGGAAGAATCTCCTCCCATTCCACATATTCTTCATTGTTAATATCATCAGGACTACCAACATCATCCTCATACATGTACTCCTGGCTCTCTACCTGGTTGTTCTCGGTTTCATTGTAATCAATGTAGTACTCTTTCTCGATATTTTTACGAACCTCAGGATGAATGTGCTTGTAAAGACGTTTCAACTCATTCATATTCCTCTGCTTGAAGTAAGCCTCTCTGTTGAGTGGGTATTTGGATGGGTTTTCTGATTCGGGTGAGTATTGGCACTTTGGAATATTGTCACTGTCTGATGGCATTTGTAATAAGTCTGGTGGTGGAGGCGGAAGATAGTCAGAATCCTCAGCTGGCGGGGGAGGAAAGTCTTCATAATCCATCGCTGCAGCCATTGTGTCTTGTGTTACTTCAGTATGGGACGCTTCACATACGTCACTAGTCACTGTGCTTTTTTGAGTCACTTTTGAGGACCACTTAGATCGACTGATGTCACATCCAAGCTTTATATGGAACAAAAATGATATTTGTGGGTAAATGTCTATAAATCCATCACATTCTCAGTTACAGAAAAATGACAAATTAAAGGAAAAGTAAAGTGTCTTAGGTGACTTGGTGTAGTGCCACCACATGGTGCCAACTGGGTTGAGATAAGATGACTGCTAAAGGTCATAGCATATGTCTCACATCATTTTCATACTTATTAAAATACTGTGCAACCCCTCTTGCTCTATGGATGAGGGCATTGTCATCCTGGAAGAGACCACTTTCATCAGGATAGAAATGTCTCATCACAGGACAAAGGTGGTTGCTCTGACCCATCTCTCTAAGAGAGCAATTGAACCCCAGACCATGCCAGAAGATTGTCCTCAACATCCTAACACAATCACTAGATCTCCTTATTGTGGAGGTCAAGGGGCTAGGCTTTTCCTTTGATTTGTCATCTTTGAGTTATGTTTCACCTTGCTGCAACACTTACCAATTAAGTCTGAATTTCGTAAAATTATAACCATGCATATTCTTACCTACAGTAACAGAATGCCAACCTTACCTGTGATGTTGCTCTTTTTCTCCACAACAAGAAAATAAATCACTGAGATGAGTTCAGCCTATACCTCAATCAATTAAAGTAACTGCGTTATCAGCAGTATTACTGATGATATTAGCTGACCAATAGCCAACCTATGCATTTTTTGAGCAACTCAGTATAGTATCCCATGTAAGTGACATTGTCTATCATTACAACACTAGTTTCACAATGCTTCAGCTTGCACAGTGGAAATGATGTATGCAGCATTACTATAAATCTCATACAGTAGTTAGCTTCACTGTTTACAGGTGATGCAAACTTTTTCTACTGGTGCTGCTTCATATTAAAAACATTCAAATGGGAAAACATGTAGTCTTTATTGCATTAAGGTGCCTGGAAATTAGTCACATTATTCATCAAATATATGTCAAGAACACAAGATCATGTTCATTTTCTGTAGTTCCGTGCAGCAGATCAGTTCTAAACACTGAGGCAGAAACTACAGTGGCATGTCACGGCTGAGAGAATGCACACCTCCTATCAACTGCAAGGTAAATAACTTTGCTGTCACTGTTCGTTTAGTTGCACTGTAAAAATCATTCTCTCGTCCAATGTATTTTGACTAAGAAGCAGTTCAAGCTGCAGAATTAAACTGCTCCAACTTTATTTAACTTTTAAAAAATGTAATGCTTCCAAATTCCAATTAAACAGTCAAAAATAGATTCCTCAATTTCATATTCCTAATACTTAAGTGGAAACCATTACCTTAATTGTTTTTTGTGGTGCAGCCTCTTCTATTGTTCTTTCAAAGTGATCCCTCAGTTCCTTTGTTGTGTACCTGGGAAACTCCTCTTCTAAAAGTCAACACAGCCAAAACAACAAAGACAGGACTTTAAACAGCACAGCAGATGACTTATATATAAAAGCCTACAGAAAAGGCATCCTACCTGTTTCATTTTGATGGTTTTCATAAGTGGATGCCAAGTTGTTGTCACTGTATGATACCTGTTATTAAATAAAATGAGAAATGGTTAAGTAAAATTAGGGCAGACTCTACACAGAGATCTAAAGGAATGTAATAAGTCAGCAACACTCTTCAGTGCCTACTAATTTTTCCACTAAACATAATGTTTTCATCTTGGTTCCCCCTGTCAAAGACTGCTAATCAAACATTAATTACACCCATCTAACTGATTTTATTTTTGTTATTTACCATCATTTCTTGGTTGAAATTTAGCTGCTGACTGCCTGGGAGGACCTGTCTGGTGCCACTTGACTCTGTCATCTCTGAATGGGACATTTCCTGTGAAGAGGAAGGCAGTGGTATTCAAAAAAGTGAAACTGTGCACATGCCACATACATCTACATTAATATATCTCTGTTTTATTTCACCACACCCCGTCCCCATTCCTGATCGTGGCCACAGATGTGAATCAACTCCATTCCAATTCCAAGCCAACTCCAGCCAGACTGAGCTTAATAGTACACAACTGAATACCATGCAGGGAAGATGCTAGACCAGATTGCTTACTGCACTTTCAAATGTCGAATCACAGATGGAGGCAAGATGACAAAGAACGTACCAAGCTGTTCACTTGCACCACAGCAAAATTTTAAAAAATAATAAAAACAAACAAAAAAACAAAAATACAAAAAATGTTTTCCATTGCTTTGCTAAGTTTTTATCTACCAGAAGGAGTTATAACATAAGTGAAAATGCCCTGGAGGTTTTCATGGAAGCTGTTAAAAATGTCAAGCAATGTCTGTAACTTAAACCCACGCAGTTTGGTACCCATGCAACAAGAGATACTAAGTGCCTCATGGTTAACATTCAGTCTAAATTATGTATTTTCACTAGCAAAGTTCTCCATGTGGTAATGTAGATGAAAAGCTAAATGAACAGAAACTAGCTCAGGTCAGAGAAAATGTTATAATGATTTAATCACGGACATTGCTTTCATGCTCTTTATATCAGCCTGATGAAAGCAAAGTAGTGCTTTGTTCTATGTAATGTGTACCTGCGCAGTTCTATGATGAAAATGAAACTGGGTTACATTATGTGAGGTTGCAGTTTCCTGGGTCTCAAATTGTTTCCTCACACTTGCAAGTCCCCCAGGCAGGGAACAGACCTCAGACTCCTCCATGACCTAATGAAGCAGGAAATATCGTTAGCTGCCTCCACTTCTACATGACCTGAAATCAAACGGCTGCTTAATAGGGTTATTCTGTCTGGCATGCGTGCAGACAGCCTGCTGTCAAACATGGTGTAGCTAATACAGTTTGCTTTTTATGTCTGACACACACAAACATAGGCACAAATGTATATTCTGGTTGTGCAATAGTTTAAATGTCATGAAAATTTTGGAGAGCTTTTGTCAGGTAAGCAAATTATAATTTTACTTTTCTGCAAGCATTCTCTGTTGTAAGCTGTGTGAAGGTGTGGTTTCATGTTTCCTCTCTATTTATAAATGTTTGCAACACTGTACATATGGCATGACGACACTATAATAACAATACCAGCTCAGTGCAGTGCAGCTACTGTACCAATTCCCTGCATTGGCTTGAGAGCAGGAAAGCAAACAAATCATTATATCAGACTATAGAAAGTTTGTTTTTAATTATGCGTATTGCATGAAGCTTCGTCAGTTACTATAGCTGCATGACGAGACAATGCATGTTCATGCAGAAGCTGAAGTACCCCGCTGGGGATGGTGTTGTCTGCCCGCTTGGAGACAGCTGCCTGGTACATGGCCTCACACTTGACCGGTGGGATAACCTCTGAGTCCACAGAGCAAATCCCGATTCCTCTGGTTTAAATCTTACAGGAATTCCTGTCCTGGTTAAATCTTCGCTGCCAGCAGCTAAGGCACAAGAAGTCAACTGTTACAGGAAATGCTAGTCATGGCTTGATTTTTCATTTATTCATTTTATTGCTGTCATCTAACTCTTAAAATATGACCCACCCCACTTAATGCTGTACAAAAAAAAAAAAAAAAAAAAAAAAAAAAAAATAT
>VUQH01024570.1:43492-58796 GCA_015106775.1 Etroplus canarensis
TTGTTTTTTTTTTTTTAGTTTTTTTTTTTTTTTTAGTTTCAGTGTTAGCTTTAGTTTTCTTAATTACGATAATATGGATGGTATTTATCATGGGAAGTTTTAAGATGTTCAGAGTAGAAATTACACAACACTTTGTAAAGGCAGTTGACTCTCAATCGTGTTGACATCCTAAGTCTCAATAAATAGATGCATCAGAGCCTTATCAGATTGGTTTTCTTACCAAATTTAACCAAACTGACAAAGACAAAAAAATAAAGGAACTTCCTGTATATTTTTGTTTTATTTTAGTTAGTTTTTAATTTTCATTAAAAGTCTAGTTTTTATCGTTATTCCAGTTAACTAAAATGTTTTATTCTCTCACCTAGTTTTAAGTTTAGTTTTAGTTAACCATTATAACCTTGTAACACAATCACAATAAGATGCTGACATGCTGAGTTAAGTAGTTAGGATCTTTATAGTCTGGGCTATATCTTTACAAACTGAGGGTGATGGGAATGTCGTTAGTTTTATAAGTATTCAGGTCAAGTTTTGAACAAATCAGTTATATGAGTGTCTCTGTAGTGTAGTGGTTTACACATTCACCTTATGAGCAAAAGGTCCCTGTTTTGATTCCAGGTGGGGACACAAGCCCCTCTTACCATGGAGGGTTGCGTTAGGAAGGGCAATTGGCATAAAAACCTCTGGTAAATTACTAATGCAGATTAATCTGCTGTGGTGACCCACTGGGGAAAATACAAGGGAGCAGCTGAAGGTACATGATAAAGCTGCATGAAAAGGGGATCTCAAAAGTTATTTCAGCCATGACCACTATGGTCATAAGAAGATTGTAATTTTTTCATTAGTAAGGCTGAGGTGGTTTGGACATGTGCAGTGGAAGGATAATGGGTATATTTACGCACATGTACTCTGTCTTGCTTCTACTTACTTTCATTCCTCTTCTCTCCAGTGCATACCTTCACCTCTCCAGGCTCTCTTCCATCTCCTCCCTACTCTCACTACAGATCAAGATGTCATCTTAGAACATCATAGTCCATGGAAACTCCTGCCTGACCTCATCTGTCAACCTGTCCATCATCATTGCAAACAAGAAGGGACTCAGAGCTGATTCCTGATGTAATCCCACCCCCACCTTGAACCCATCTGTCACTCCTACCGCACGCCTCACCACTGTCTTCATACATGTCTTGCACCACCTTCACACACTTCTCTGCCATTCATGACTTCCTCATACAATTCCACAATTCCTCTCTTCGCACCCTATCATATGCTTTCACAAGATCCACAAAGATGCAATGCAACTCCTTCTGACCTTCTTTATAATTCTCTTTCAGCACTCTCAAGGCAAACATTACATTTGTAGTACTCATTCTTGGCATGAAGCCACACTGCTGCTCGTTGATTGTCACCTCTCTTCTCAACCTAGCTTCAACAACCCTTTCTCATATCTTCATGGTATGGCTCATCAACTTGATCCCTCTATAGTTACTGCAGCTCTGCACAACACCCTTTTTCTTGGAGATTGGTACCAGTGCATTTCTTCTCCATTCCTCAGGCTTTTTCTCAGTCTCCAAGATTATGATAAACAATCTGGTTAAAAGGTCCACTGTTCTGTCTCCTAGACATCTCCATACCTCATCTGGACCAACTGCCTTTCCACTCTTCATTCACTTCATCTACACTTCCTCCTTACTAATACTCTGCAGTTCCTGATTTGCTATCTTTCCTCCATCTGACTACCTCTCTCTCTCATTTTTCTCATACATTAGCTCCTCAAAGTACTCCTTCCATCTTCTCAACACTTTCTTCACTTGTTAAAACATTTCCACCTCTGTCCTTAATCACCCTAATCTGCTCCACATCCTTTCCAGCTCTGTCTCTCTGTCTCGCTAATCAATACAAATCCTTCTCTCCTTCCTTAGTGTCCAGTCTCTCATACAACTCACTATAAGCCTTTTCCTTTGCCTTTACCAGTTCTCTCTTTGTGGTGCACTTAGACTCCCAGTACTCCTGTCTACTTTCTTCATCTCCCTGACTATCCCACTTTTTCTTTGCCAGCTTCTTCCTTTGAATAATTTTCTGTACTCCCTCATTCCACCACCAAGTCTCCTTGTCTTCTTTCCTCTGTCTAGAGGAAACACCAAATACCTTCTTGAGCATTTCCCTTTCAACCTCAGCTGTACTTTCCCAGTCATCTGGTAACTCTCCACTACCACCCAGAGTCTGTTTCAACTCCTCCTTGAACTCTGCACAACATTCTTCCTTCTTCAACTTCAACCATTTAATCCTTGGCTCTTCACTTCTCTCTATTTCTTGCTTTCCAAAGTCATCCTACAGACAACTATCCAATGGTGCCTAGCTACATTTTCCCCTGACACCACCTTGCAGTCTCCTACCTCCTTCAGGTTGCACCTCCTGTATAAGATATAGTCCACCTGTGTGCATCTTCCTCCACTCTTGTAGGTCCCTCTGTGTTCCTCCCTCTTCTTGAAATATGTATTGACAACAGCCATTTCCATCCTTTTTGCAAAATCCACTACCATCTGTCCCTCCACATTGCTCTCCTTAACACCATACCTACCCAACACCTCCTCATCCCCTCTGTTCCCTTCACCTACATGCTCACTGAAGTCTGCTCCAATCACCACTCTCTCTCCCCTGGGAATACTCTTTACCACTTCATTCAGCTTACTCCAGAACTTCTCCTTCTCTTCTAACTGGCATCCAACTTGTGGGACATATGCACTAACAACATTCAGCAACACACTTTCAGTTTCCAGCCTCAAACTCATAATTCTGTCTGACACTCTCTTCACCTCCAGAACACTCTTCACATGCTCTTCCTTCAAGATTACCCCTACTCTATTTCTCTTCCTACCTACACCATGGTAGAGCAGTTTGAATCCACCTCCAATGTTTCTGGCCTTGCTTCCCTTCCACCTGGTTTCTTGCACACACAATATATCTACCTTCCTTCTCTCCATCATATCAGCCAGCTCTCTCCCTTTACCAGTCATGGTCCCTACATTTAAAGTCTCTACTCTCACCTCCACCCTCCTGTGTGACTCATCCTCTGTGCTGGGTCAGTGTCCGGTCCTTTTGTCTTCCAGTTGCTATGCAGATTGCTCTGTTAAATAGCAATGGCCCTTTTTATTTTCAATCAGCCTTACCAGACCAGCAAACTGCCAAAACTTCTGCTTTTATAGAGGTGATCACACTGCCTGATGATGAATTAATTAAGTATATTTGATTAGCAGCATTGCCTGCTACTTACTCTTTTAACGTCTATAGGAGCAGAAAGGGTGTATTTAATTTTTCACAAGACTGCATAGAGTCCTTTGAAAAATTTCTTTTTTATATGACTGTGTGTCTCAGATGCTGACAGCATATGAACCAGTACAGCCCCTCAGGACCTCCCACACAAATCTGCTCGTTTTTCCGACATGATGGACAAAAATGTTTGGAGAGGCAGCTTTTAGCTTTCATGCCCAGAGATGCTGGAACAGTCTGCTGAAGGATCTGAGAGCAGATGAAAGTGTTGAACTTCTTAAATGTAAACTTAAAAACTGCCTCTTCAGTTTGGCTTTTGACATCATTTACTTCATTTTTTAAAAATTATTTACTTTCTTTGTTTTAATGACTAATTTTTATTTCTTTGTTTTATTATTTTTGCATTATTTTATTTATATTCACTGACTGTAGCTTTCTCATTATTGTACAGTGTATTCTATTTTATGATATTTCTTTTTATTATATTTTACTGTATATAGCCTTAATTTATTTTAATTTTTTTCATTTCTATATTTTTTAAATATTATTTAATCTTTTTTAAAAGTTTTCTTAATTTTATTTGATGTACTCTCATTCTACTTATTGGCCATTTTAAATTGTAATTAATTTCTCTGGTGTTTTGTCTCATTAACTGATTTAAATTGATTGATTTAAATTTAATTTTAAACTTGCTTATTCTTTCACATCATTTTTTTTATGACTTATGTCTTATTATTGGGATGTCAGTCATCTGTAAAGCACTTTGAACTGCACTGAGCTGCACTGATTGATTGACTGACTGATTGATAAAGCAGTTTATAGCGTGCCCTAAATGAGTTGTGTCAATAAGATGTGTTGAATGAATTTACGTGTGCTACACACAGTTTCTAAGGACCAATTGTAGTATAGTCATGGTGCAAAAATCCAGATGCAAAAGATTTTTAATTTCCTGTTATTAATAGTAAAGGAAGTCATCAAATAATCACACTAAACCACATCAACGCTGATCAACCTGCAGTCCATACTGCTACTTTTGGTACATTATTGCTGTTATTATTACGTGAAATGGACATGTCATGATTTTCACTGTGCTGCCATTACAATGCTTGAATAAACTAAAAATAATTTTCAGGAGACATATTAATGACTGTAATGATAGGTAATAATATAACTGATAATAATAAGCAACATGAAGAGGGTGAAGAGGTTTTCTACAAAAATGGGCTCTAAGATTGAAAAGACATTTGTAATTCTCAAAATCTGCAATTTTGTTTTAACAGTCACAAAGTTGCATACAGTACTTCCAAGATATTCTTAGACTGTAACGCCTATTTAAGTATATTAAACATGTATATTAAACACTTTTCAAAAACAGATAAAACACCCCATGGCAAGAGTAGATCATTGTAATGGATGCAGTAATTTTTCATAGATAATAATATGCATGCTTCTTTATCTTTACACATAGGCTCTTAGGGGGGGCATATGAGGATATACTGCTTGGCTGTTAATCAGTACCTCAGGGTTCAGAAATACCTCTCCTTTGATTTTCAAACAATTTTCAAATTAAATAACACCCTCAAGGTGTTTCTCTTGCTGTTTTTTTTTTTTTTTTTTTAAATTGAGGTAGAACAAGTCTGAAATTGAGTCAGTGCCAACCTTATGTTTGGAACCTGCAGCAAGGTACCTTCTCAAACAAAACTCAACCCTCACATCAAAACATTTTATGGGCTAAAATATCATTTTTGCAAGAGAGGAAACGCTAAACATGCTAAAGCATGAGAGAGAGAAGAAACAGAACAGAAAGCAGAGATCCTCATGAGGCTTCTTCCTCCAGATCAAAATGAGTTTTTCCTAAATGCCTTCAAATGTCTGTGCTTACTTTCAAATTGACACTGTGATCTCATCTCTCCAACTACCACTCATGAAATAAAATAGATGTGCTGTTACTCGATGCATAAATATAGAAAATCCTTGTTAACTGTCATGCCAACATGCCTATTTTTTGACATTTTAGTGCTGCTATGCACATGTTCATTTTAGACCAGAAGTAGTTTATAGTATTGAGCAGTCAAAGCTTCCAAGACTCTGTTTGTCCTTGATATATTTAGTTTGGTGTTGGGTCACTGGTTGATGTAGAAAGGTGGTTTCCAATATGTTCACTGAAAACCAACAGCACGCACATAGTCAAAAGTGAAAACTCAATGTGAAATATGACAGAAACTGAATGCAGGGCATGCCTAGGTATATTATTAACCTTCACAGTAAGCACATTATCCCAATTATGTAATTACTGTATTTAAAGAGAGTAATTTCATGTTGCATCATCCAAACTAGAAGTATCTTAGTAATGCCAGTAATGTGTTGCAGGGACTGTCAGCCCTTGCCTAATACTTCAAATAAAACACTTACTTACAGCCGTCAGTGAGAGAGAGGAGCCCTTAAAATTAGATAAAATATGTAGTAGATAAAAAAGAAAATGAAATTGATAAAATTGTAACAAATTTATGGTGGCATGTGTTTTCATAGTATAGTGGTTTACACATTTGCCAATCATTAGGAAGATCTGTGGTTTGAACCCAGGTGGAGACACAAGTGTCAGGGAGGACATCCAGTGTTCAATTGCTGCCAAATTATGTGTGGATTCATTTGCTGTGGTGACCCCTTGGGGAGGAGAAGCCAAAGCTATGTTTATGATGGAAAAGTGGTGAGCACTGCTTCTCCACAACAAGAGGTCCCAAGTTCAAATCCAGTGGTCAGCTGGGCTCTTTCTGTGTGGAGTTTGCATGTTGTGCCTGTGTGGGTTCTCACTGGGTAGTCTGGCTTTCTCCCACAGTCCAAAGACATGCATGTTAGGTTAATTGCTCATTCAAAATTGGCTTCAAGTGTGAGTGTGATTGGCTGTCTCTCTCTCTGTGTCAGCCTTGTGTGATAGCCGGGATAAGCTCAAGCCCCCTCACCCCCATGACCCTGAACTGGATAAGCAGAAGAAGATGGATGATTCATCTATATAGACAGATGCCATTTTAAATTACACAAATAGTAATGGGACCCTCGTGAATGAGAAACAGGGAAGTAGCAAAAATTGGTAGAAACATTAAATTTGTTTTCAAGACTTAGATAAGAACATCAATCCTTCTCTTATGTTCATGGTTTGAGCTTGGAAAACTATGGAGTCCGTTGTAATTTTCTGTTTATTTGTTAAGTCCTGTCATATTTTTGACTTCTTGTTATTATGAAAACAATGGTTGTAACTACAAACTTTTAAGGTGAGCAGTACTGGAAAAAGATGTTTTTACTTTTTCATACTGGTCAAATTTTCAAGCTTTATTTTTATCTATATTTTAAAGATTTTTTACTGTCTGGTTTGTCCATATACAGTTCCATTCAGAAACTGATTTATAGAGCATTTCATTACTGACAACATGGCAAAAATATATTTTTGACAATATTTTCTGAATTATAATAAATGATAAAAAGAGACATGAAAAATCTCCTCTGTGCCATCAAAATAAAGCCTAGATTTTGTACCTGGCTTTATCCAATGCTCAGGTTGAAACACATTTCAGTGGATAACAGCATAGTTAAAAATAAAACTTTAGAAATTTTGTATTGCAAAAATAGAGTGTCTTAATATAAGTAATTGTCAGAGGAAGTATGAAGTTCTTAGTTAAAAATGTTACTGTCTGCATCTTCAGTGTCTCCAGGTCCAACCTGCCTTTTAAACAAAATATTTATTAGATATTTCAAAATTCCAGTCTCACACTTATCGCATTGTCAAAAGGTTCATAATGTTCCAAGAGTTTGCAGATTTGTGCCTACAGGCTTACAGTCTTTATTGTTTTCTGTACATCGCTGAAGCAGACTGAGCTGTGAGTGTTTGCGCCTCATAAGACACTGAAGACAGAGGGATTTCTGTGAAAGCTCCAATCTCTCATTCCCAGCTGTCCAAAGCTGGCCTTTAGGAAGAGCCTCATTCGAGGATATTGATGGGTGGAATAAAAGCAACTCATGTGTGAATCTCCTGGAGAGGAGAGGAAAGTATGATTCATATTTCAGCTCTCTGTCCTCTTTCATGTACTCATCATTTTATGCATACATGGAGCAAATGAGAATTAGTTACAATCAGGTTACTGAGCAGAAACATTGCTTTCTAAAATACAGTGAGCTACATACAATTCAACAGTGCTCTCTGTTTGGTTGTCTCATAGTAATAAAGACCAACCTCATGCAGCTGCTACGGAAAAACACACATCAAACTGTGTATGGCATCTTTTATACTCTCCAAATGCTGTTACATCATTTTATCTGTCCAGTCATTTTTCCTTCTCACATGAAGACACCAGGGGAGGTTACACACTCATTAAAAAACACTGAAAACACTGGGGCATCTGAAGAATAAACAGACACTTTATATAATGCCGAGGTCTCTGATACATAGAAGCAAGTGTCTTCCCTCCAGCCAGTGCTCCAACTATTGTGAACAAAAACAATGTTTCAGATTATCAGTGGGGCCAGTGTTTGTATTTACTGTATATGTTACATCTATGGGTTTAAGTGTGATTGTAATTGGACGTATGTTCATAGAGCAGCATGGCTGACATTTCCTCATGACCAGAGGGAGGAACAAATGGCACGGAGTAAGCTTTGAGTAGTTCTCACTGCAGCAGAAACAGAAACATATGCACTTGTGCACGCACACATTCAGTACATACGTGCAACACTTGCTGTGGGGTCTTAGGACTTGGGTCTACCAATCAATACAACCCTAACATATATGGCAAAGAAATATGCGTTAGCTGAGTAGCACATGACTGAAACTGAAAAAGAAGGGTTTTTCAACTGGTTAGATGAAACCAAAAAAAAAATGGGACTGAGAAAAACTGAAGCTCAGTAGCCACTGTTTCAGTGTAGTAAAATACCTAATAAACCCTGAGCCATTTTACTTTGTTGAAGAACTGTTTGGATGCCCAGTTCTTCACATATACAATTAGGTTCATAAGTGTTTGGGCAATGACTTTTTTTTTTGGCAATTTTGCTACTGTACACCACCAGAATGAATTTTAAACTGAATGGTCAAAATTTTACAGAAGTGTAGACTTTCATCTTTAATTCAGGGAGCTTGAAAAAAGTATTGCATTAATTGTTTAAGAATTACAGCCATTTTATACATAGACCCCCATTCTCAGAGGCTCAAACATAATGGGACAATTGACTGAAAAGCAGTTTCTTGGTCTGTTGAGGTCTGTTCCCTTATTATTCAATGACAGCTGATAAAAAAATCTGGGGTTGAGTCCAAGTGTGAGTTGCATTTAGTAGCTGTTCACTGAAACTTTCAATACGAGGTCCAAAGAGATGTCAATGCAAGTGAAGGAGGCCATTTTTAGGCTGAAAAAAACAAAATTAATCTATCAGCAAGATAGCAAAAACTTTACAAAAAGCTGGAACATTCTAAAAAAGAAGGAATACAGTGGCCATCTCAGCAACACAAAAGGCTTGGAAGACCATGGAAGACAAGCAAAGTGGATGATTTCAGAGTTCTTTCTTTGGTTACGAAAAATCCCTGTCACTATCTCGATCCAAATCAAGAACACTCTAAAGGAGATATCTTTGTCAAAGTCCACAATTAAAAGTTTTATGAATGTAAATACAGAGGATTTACAATAAACCACTCGTTATAGAATGGATGGGCCAGATTAGACTTTTGCCAGAAAACATCTGAAAGAGCTCATGATCCAAAGCATGTCACATCATCTGTCAGACATAGTTGAGGCAATGTTTTGGCACCTTGAGCATCTCAAGGGAGGAAACACAGCATTTGCTGATGTCCATGGGTTCTGGACTTCCAGCAGAAATTTCCATCCAAGTACTAAAGACAATCCTTATATTTAAAATTACCTTAGGTTGTCTCATTACATTAGAGCCTTTGAAAATGGGTGCGAGTGTATAAAAATAGTTGGCAACTCCACTGTGGTGGCACATGGAGGAAAAATTACCAAAAGAAAGTGTCATTGGCCCAAAACTTATGACCCTAGCTATTAATTTTTCAGATGATATGATTTTAATACAACTGGTTTGTCATAGAACCATTCTGAGGATTAAAAACTTCCAGTTAGTCTTCCAGTTAGGTAATAAAAAAATACAATAACAGAGCATATATACTAATTAAATCAGGGCTGCAGTGATAAACTGGTGTGCTGAACCTTACCTTCTGCAGAAGGTTAACATGTAACTGGAATGAATCAAACATTTTAAATATTTCACCATGTTTACTGATTTGGGGATTTGATGACCAGCATCCACGAACTGAACAAATGCTTCAGTAACCACCACCTTCATTTTAATTATACGTAGTTTCAATAATGTTGAAAAAAGCAATATCAAGGAACAAAGTGACAGATATTACTGATAAATCTCAACCTGTCATTCAGAGGCACAGTAGAAATGTAACACCCCTCTCTCTGTAACTGACAGCTGATTACAGCAAACAAAAATAAAGAACTGAGAGAAGTACATACTACTTCCCCCCATAATTGTATCAAAAGGAGGATCATAAACCATGACCAAATAAATGACCTGATTTTTTTTTTTTTTTTGGAGGATTACTCTTTAGAATGATTAAAATAACATAATATCACTGTGACTTTACTATTCTGCTTCACACATCCCACCACACTCTGAGTCGCTTAAATTTCATGTGGAAAAACCTAAAGAAACAAATACTACAAGCAAACTTTCTTGAATCTGGGCCATTATAACTGAGAAGATACATCATCAAAATGGAATGTAAGTATGCATTTCCTATAATGTGGGACTGTGGTAAATGGTGCAAGTGGCTCCTAAATGCCTCCACCCTCTGCTGTCCGTCAATTAGGGTATCAGGTTTCTGTAAAAAAAAAAGAAAAAAAGCAAACAAACAAAAAAAACATCTGCTAGTCTTTTACCTAAATCTAACAAGACTTTGTTTCCTAACCTTTGAAGCTTGGTGCAACTAACAGCTGAAGAAAAGAAGGGAAAAATGCAGTCGAAGGTCTTCACGTGCATTTCTGACAAATCCTGCCTGAAGGAAATGACAATCCAGGCATAGAAATGTTGACACATTGTGGTAACAGAGCTGAAAATTGTTTGGGGTAACCACTATATTTCATTCTATCAGGAACAATACAGGTGAAATAGGATGACAATGGCACAATAAATTTGTGAAAATGCATCACCAACATTCATAGCAACAGGGCATATATTTAGCCCCTGCTTGTCCTATGACATAGTCACGCCTGACACCCAATCTCGGCACCAATAGCCACCACAGAAACTCAAAAAGAACCTAAAAATAACTGTCTCAAGTGACAAAAGACTAACCCCCATGACTCAAAGAAGGGTGACCTACATTACTGTCAATAAAATATTCAGTGTGGTCAATTTGATTCTAATTGCAATTTTTCCAAATCCCTATTGGTCTGAATGAGGACACTGGATTCAGTAAGTTATGGGGTGTTGGAATAGAGTAATTTTCCTTTTGCTTTCATAATAAAAGCCATGTTTTTCAAGTTATTAAAACAGCTCCACAATAGGTTACAGATTTATCACTGAATCTGCTTAAACATAATTCATTGTCTCCTCACGTAGATAACAGATGTCAAAGTTGGCTTTTTTTGACAGTACTATTTATCTTGATTCAATCTTGTCCCCTTTGCACTTGTCAACCCTTTCACACTCATCAATCAGAAATCTATTTACAAAGCATTGTTCCGTCTCGTACTGGTCATTTCTCTGCTACAAGCTGTCACAAGGCCAAGCAGCTAAAATCCCTCTTTCCATCGATGTAGACTATATATATTCAGCTGTACTTCAGCATGGATGAAGCCTGCTTAGTTAGTCATGCTCTTACTTAGTATGCTTAGTATGCTTCACATTAAAGAAGCAACAGTCTGGGACACTCCAAAACTGAGCTGATTCCAAATGTTTTCAGCATTTCTCCAAAAGTTGTTGGCTGAGGGTAGAAGTGACTCTTGTGCAGTAAAATGGCTACAGAGTGCTGATCTAAATGTTAATGATGACATTTTTACTAGTAGTCAAAAAGGCTACTCTCTCTTCAACAGATTGACATAATAATACTGTGTTATCTATAGCATTTTCCTGATTCAACATGGTTATTTGACATGAATGAATAATGTTTTACAAATCAAGAAAACCAAGCATGCTCTAAAATCTACCAATTTGTGAAGTCCCAAATATGGCCATATATCATAAACTATATTGACAAAAGTATCGGGCCACATCACACAATCGTTGAATTCAGGTGTTTCAATCAATCCAATTACCATAGGTGCATAAACTTTTTTTGTGAAAGAAGGGGTCATTCTAAAGAGATCACTGGTACTACTGTAACAGAGTGCCACCAGTGCAGCAAATCAAGTTGTTAAATTTATTTTCTCCTCAGTATTCCATGATCAACTCAAAGTGGTATTACTGCAAAGCCGAAGCATTTAGGAACCAAAGCAACTCAACCACAAAGTGGCAAACAATGTAAAGGAGATCTGGGTCACCGAATGCTGAGGTGCATAGTGCGTAAAAGTCATCAACTTTCTGCAGAGTTCCAATCGTCCTCAGGTATTAACATCAGCATGAAAACTGTGTGCCCAGATCTTCATGACAAGGATTTCCATGGCTGCTCAGCTAAACACAAGCCTTACATCACCAAGCACAATTACATGTGCGAGATGGAGTGAACATTATTGGGCTCTGGAGCAGTGGAAATGTGTTCTCTAGTGTTATGGATCATGCTTCTCTACCTGGCAGTCTGATGGACCAGTCTAGGTTTGACAAATGCCAGAAGAAAATTACCCATCTGGCTGTATTGTTCCAACTGTAAAGATTGTCAGAAAATGCATGTCAGAAAAGCTCCTGTAGGTGTAATGAATGTAATGGTGGCCCAGTAATTTTGTTCATATAGTGTATACTTTAAACTAGCACTTTTAGTTGCATTTTTTCATTCATGAAATTATAAAAATTATGTTTTAAAAAGTATGTTCCTTTAAGAGGTAATTATTGTCTGTGCTTTGAACAATTTTTTAAATTAAGCATATTATTTCCAGTAACAAAGTGATACATTTTAATGGGAAAATGTAAATCTATCTATCTATCTATCTATCTATCTATCTATCTATCTATCTATCTATCTAATCTAATATCTGATTATCTGATAGACTGTAGCTTTAGTTCTGTAAACTCAAAGATACCCTCCCTCCCACACACACACATACATCAATTACCCAACTTTCCATAGTGATTTATGTTAACTGAAAATATTTACTAAACACAAGTGCCCATTATGCAAAATGTATCACATATGATTAATCTTTGCTGCAGTGAGAGAATTATTTAATCAAAAGTCACATCAGTTGGAACTTTAAAAAAACTCAAGGGAGTTTAATAATAGAGTCTGAAGATTTGCAGTGAATGTTTTATTCATGTTGTTTTAGAAGCACAAGATCTTTATTTGGATTTAATACATTTCAGTCATTTACTTTTCCATTCATCATGGTGTGGCAAAGTGGGGCCACCAGTTACAACAAAATGTCTGGGGGAGGGTTATAATTGCTTAGCAATATTTTGAAAGTTATGGGACAAAAGACACTTTCATCATCCAGTGGATGACAAGAAGAACCTGTGATAAAATATCTTTGCCAAGCATTAGCCAGTCTTTTAATGAGCTCTGTATGGCCTTGCCTGCCATCTTGTGGCAAGCTACAGTTGCTACAATATTTCCCAAATACTTTGTAATTAATACAAAGAGGCAGCTGCACTGTTATTGCAATAATAAGAGCATAATGGAAACTATTTTCTTATAACTGTAGGGTGCTAATTACTGAACCCCAAACCATAAACACCCTTGAGTGACACACACAAAACTGCGTGATTTTGGTTAAAAAAAGACTTCTGTTGCAGGGATAGAGCCACATGCATAAAGTCTGTAAAACTGCTAAAGCAATAGTTCAGTTCCTAAAATTCCTGCCTGTCGTAAGCCCCACATATTATTGTGTTTATCCAGTACCTCTGGTTTCATTATTTATATAAAAGAAGTCCTGGCAGCGTGCTGTCAGATGAGCTGAGAGATGTGAAAAATGTCAGTCCAGGAGGCTAATGTTCTACATTGCTCATATTCATTCCCTATAAATGAGGATTAGTATTGTACACACACTCATTTGTAAAGGATAGATGGATATGCTGTCATTCAAATTCATCAGCAGTTCAGTGTTGGAATGTGACATGATTGGCTCCCACTCACTGCTAATCATGCATTTCTGAGCTCTGTTGGATTGTCTTCCTCTATTAGAATCACTCGTGTTGGACTGATTATGCCCATTGTTCTTCTCAGAGTGTAAAATTACCAGGAACAATAGCAAGGAATAAGAAGTTGCCATTACTCACACTTTACAAAATCATGTTAGCTGTAGGACATTCATCTAACTCATGAATTGCCACATATAAAAAGGATTAAAAAATGAACCACTTTACATTTGTCCTCACTGTGTAGACACACTCTTAATATATGTATACAAGGCTGGAGTATCTGGGGTTGGATCCCAGCAGGGCCCTCTTAAGATATTGAGCCTCACTTTCTTTATGGCCCCTACACATCTCAGTTTACATGTTTGTATGGGGAGTCCATCATAATAAGGGCTGTCAGCTAGCACTGAATTATCAATCACTGTTTACTTATCAGCCTTGGACATGCACAGAAAACCATATGCTAAAAGCAAAGGAAGCATTATAGAAACCCCATTTTCAGAAATGTTGGGATATTTTCAGAAATGTAATAAAAGATCCAACGTCTTATTCAAGGTTTGCTCACTGGATAATAAGCTGGACTACATCCGACTCCAGCGAACTGCATGGTGTGAGAACAGAGACTGCTGTGTCCTCGTTTTTATGGAAACATGGCCCAGCGCCAGTGTTCCGGACGCCGCCATTCAGCTAGCCAGGCTAACCGTGTTTCGTGCTGACAGGAATGCGGCCCTGTGCGGGAAGACCCGTGGTGGCAGCGTGTCTGTTTACATCAACACGGAATGGTGTAAGGACTCTGTGCTTGTGTCTAGCTACTGCTCACCGGTAGTGGAGTTCGTGACTGTTAGATCCAGACCTTTTTATTTACCCCGGGAATTCACCACCGCTCTCATTAGTGTACATTCCTCCCAGCGCTAATGCTAAGAAGGCTCTGTGTGAGCTTTATGGAGCTATTAGCAAGCTGCAGAATGCTCACCCCGACGGGCTGTTTATCATCGCCGAAGATTTTAACCACGCAAATCTCAAAACAGTGCTCCCTAAATTCCATCAGTATGTGGACTTTGCTATGAGAGGGACGAACATGCTGGATCTTGTTTACACAAACATTCCTGGCGCCCTGCTCCCACCTTGGCAACTCTGACCACATGACTGTGATGCTGATACCAGTATACAGACAACTCATCAAACACTCCAAACCAGCTCTGAAACAGGTTAAAACCTGGCTAGCAGGAGCCATCGCTGCTCTTCAGGACTGTTTTGAGTGCACTGACTGGGACATGTTCAGGGAGGCTGCAGCCAACGGCGATTCTATTGACTTGGAGGAGTACACTGCATCAGTGACCGGCTACATCGAGAAGTGCATCGATGACGTGACCATCACCAAGACCATCACCACACGCTCCAACCAGAAGCCGTGGATGACTGCAAAAGTGCGTGCTCTTCTGAAGTCGAGAGACTCAGCCTTCAAAGCAGGAGACAGGGCAGCCTTAAAAACAGCAAGGGCCAAACTGTCCTGAGCCATCAGAGAGGCGAAGTGCGCACACGCCCAGAGAATCCACGGCCAGTTCCAGAACACTGGAGACTCCCGGCGCATGGAGCAGGGCATCCAGGCGATCACCAACTACAGGACAATATCATCTGCTTGTGACAGTGACGCCTCCCTCCCAGATATGCTGAATGACTTCTACGCTCAGTTCGAGGCACAAAACACCACAACAGCAAGGAAGGTCATCCCTCCTCCCGATGACCA
>VUQH01024572.1:10439-25550 GCA_015106775.1 Etroplus canarensis
CTGAGAGCAAATAAAGAACAAACAGAAAAATTAAATTCAAATTTAGGCTTGGTCTGTATGCGGATTTGATTTAGACTACAGATCAGAAAAGTAAAAATAGGCGCCCCATTTTAGGATCAAATATTAGGAACAGTAAAACTGATGTAAAATTGTTTGCAGCCAACAAGAATACAATTATAAAGGTTTCTCTAAGAATCTGTATTTATTACTGACTTTTCAGGTGATTGATAAAACTTTAGACCAATCTTCCAGGATCCGTGACGCTATTTTCTGGAGATCTGATTGGTCAGTAGGCGGTGATTTAATTCCTGTTGATCTAAAACTTAACTTGCCCTGCAGCAGGTTAGTTTTGCAGCATAAGTTATCACCGCAAACAGTGAACTGCCATCATAGCACTGAAAACCCGAAGTTAACCCTGAATTATGAACTATGGAGCTGCACCAAGGCCCAGTATTAAAGTGAATCATGCAAAGCTGCTCTAATAGAGTCCAGGAATATAATGTGGTGCTTAAAATGAGCATGAGCAACAGGTGGGCTTTATTTTAAATGCTGTCTGTGTAGCGTTCTCATGCAACTGCAGAGTTTTAACAGTTCTATGTCGCAGTTCTTGTTGTGTTCTTGGCAGCTTCACTGCCGTGGTTGTTAGTAGAAATGAAAAGTAACTCGTCCGGAAAAAGGCACAGCTTAATTCTAAGACAATCCCTATCTTGTTTTCTTTAGCAGTATCTGAATATCCTGTAATAATGCCAACAAACTGACGCCATGCTTGTTAGCAAATAAGGAAATGTGAAGTCTTAATTGTGGCTTCAGTCACAGGCCACTGACGCTGTTGAATGTAAGTTGATCTGACAGTTATTCTTTCCTAAAGATCAGTGTTGTGATCATGTGAACTCCTGACTTCAGGTGAGATGGCTGTCCCTCAGTACACTGGTCGCATGGCTGACTGGATCATGAATGAAGAAGCGCCCGACGCCTTCACAGAGGCCATCACAATCATGACTCTAATGACTGTCGCCAGGTAATATAACCTTTGGCCTCACAAATCTCTCAGTAATCTCTCAGTTTACTAACAGAGAGCAGTTACAGTTGATTAAATAACAATATTTAATCTATTTCTAAAATATGTTAGCGTTTTTTAATTAGGAAATGAAACACTTGAGAATAAGAAGCTCTTTTGCGAGAGTGTCATGGGCCCAGACAGGCAGCTTTAACTTGTATGTATGTTTTTTATTGACGAGAACCCCACGTCAGTAAAGTGTTCCAGCCCTCCAATCCAAATATTACAGTTTGCAGTCCAAAACATGGATTTATTTATATTAGGGTAGCATCCATCCATCCTCCATAAGGCATAATGTGTGGCCCAAATGCTAAAAAAAATCAACAGCGTGGGTGAGAGAAACACACAACAGGAGTTTATGTCTCATTTCCAGCATGAAGAGACTTCTGCATGTTGACAGACTACTTTAAATGATTTAACTTTACCGTAATTAACACAAGAATAGCTAAAACAATAAAAAGTCTTTTTTACCTCAGACTTAACAGCTGTACTATGTCATCCAGTTTGATTTTTTCTGTGTAAAATAGCTCACCTGTCCTCCTCTCCCTGCACCTCCCCACACCAACAAAAACTCCCGATGGAAGAAAGTTACATAGACAAGATAAAAAGTGTAGCTGGAGTCTGAACATGAAGTGTGTGATGTGTCCGTGCGCACCTCCAGACAAGTCTGTGTTTCAAGTGTCTGTTATGTGTGTAAATTCAACATGAACTCTAGAGAGGCAGATTCCATTTGTTATGAATCTTACTTACTTTAAGAGCCAAAAATCATTAGTCAGTTATCACTGACATCATCATCCAACCCTACTGTAAACCAAAGCATTCTATAGTCAGATGTGAGGCCATCTGTCCAACAGCTAAAGCATAACCGAAACTGGATCATACAAGAGGAGAATTATCCCAGGCACAGCAGCAAATCTAATGCAGAGTGCATAAAAAGAAAAGCATAAAGGTGTTGCAATGGCCCAGTCAAAGTCCAGACCTCAACCTGATTGAAATGCTGTAGCTGGATAAACGAATGGCTGCAAACCTTGATGAACTGAAGCGACGTTGTAAAGAAGAGTGGGCCAGAATTCCTCCACAACCATGTGAGAGTCAGAAAACCATTACTTCAAGTTGTTGCTGCTAAAGGTGTTTCTGCAAGCTTCTGAATCATGGGGTGTACTTAGTTTTTCACAAGACTGCACAGAATCCTGCGAAAACTTTGCTTTTTATGACTGTATACTTGTAGTGATATTTAACATGCTGTATGGTGTAATGCATCCTCCACTGTGTGTTCCAGTGCTGTGCTCGAGTTTGTGTGTGACCTCATGTACAATATCACCATGAGCCGTATACACACCTCAGTGCAGGGAGTCGTCTTCCAGGCTGTGCTGAAACAGGAGATTGCTTTCTTTGATGCCAGTCCAACAGGTAAATTATGTACCCACTGCAGTGAAAACTGATGTTCTAGATCTAAATCTCAGTTGGATTGTTTTAGATTTTCTTGGGCATAATTAGTGTGGGTTAGTTATAACTAATCTGGGACTGCACGCGTACTTCAACTGTGATTCCTTTGAAAAGACTCATGCTGAACTGTTCCCTTCAGGTGAACTGGTGTCACGGATTACCACTGATACCAACAGTGTGAGCGAAGCTCTGAGTGAGGAGCTGAGTCTTCTGATGTGGTACACAGCTCGTTTTGGCTTCCTCTTGTTCTACATGGTGAGCCAGTCATGGAAAATGACGCTGCTCACTTGCATGGGACTGCCCATCATCTGGGTCATACCTAAGCTCACCGGACGCTTCCACCAGGTAATGTTCTTCAAAGGAAAACCCACCTTTAATGACTTGCTGATGAAATCGCCTCTGATCAGTTACATTAGTGAGCAAGTTATGTCTTCATATACTGAATAAAATTCTGTAATAACTGATTTTGGTTGTATTTTCTCTTTTTATTTCAGACTATTTCTGTAAAGGTTCAAGAGTCACTGGCGAAGGCCAACCAGGTGGCCACAGAGACCTTCTCTTGCATGAAGACAGTGAGGAGTTTTGCCAATGAGGATGGAGAGACGGAGAAATACAGACTCCGGCTGGAGGACACTTATGCTCTTAATAAACAGGAGGCAGCAGCTTATGCAGCTTCTACCTGGGCTAACAGTGTGAGTTGATACTGACCTGTGTCACAAAGTATTTGCCGGTATTGTTTAGCTTTATGTGTTTTGTGAATATGAGACAGTGGGAGTGGCTAAAGGTGGTTGAGAAGGTGTTTCAAAGCCTTTGGTTGGTTTTTACACCTTGAAACCAGAACTGAAATAAACAAATAAGGTGAAATAATGTCAGAAATTTAAAGAGGGATCTGTTCTGCTTTTCCCCATTTCTTGCCCTGCATAAGAAGAATTTTACAATGTTGGACGATCATAATAAATATGAAAAATAAGTTTCAAAATAATGTGGTAAGTTAATGTTGAAACAGTGGCTCTTGGACAAACGTTCAAGCTTCAGACTGCTCTGAAAACTTGAATTCTAGTTATTGTTTTGCTTTGCTAATATGGCCATCTGGTTCAGGCACAGCATGCTCACTAAGGCTACATTCACACTGCTGATAAAAGTGGCACAAATCCAATTTTTTTGCCCATATGTGACCCATATCTGATTTTTTTTTTAATGACAGTCTCAGCAGCACATATCAGATCTTTTCAAATCAGGCCAATTTCATATGTGGTCCTAAATCAGATACATATCTGAAGTTTTTCAAAGCGACATCAGTCTGAACGGTCTTTTGTTGCATTTCATCCGACTTTTACATCACTGAAATGTAAGAGACGTCATAATTATGCACCGGAGGAGGCGAGACGCAGCAATATCAAATGTAAATGATGCATAAAACAAGCATGGCGGACAACGTTGATGGAGCTAGTCAGTGGAAAGAAAGTGAGGTTTTACTCACGCTGACATGTGTAGCATCCATATTTACTTCTGTAAACACAGCGTGCTGTGTGTGACGTCATGCCTTCTTCTGTGCACGTGGGTCAATTCAGGGCTGTAGACTGTTCACACTGGAGTCTGATGGCGGTCGCATTAAATTATGTTGTGAACGATCACGCAAAATAATCGTATCTCAGCAAAAAATCAGAAATGAGCTTTAAGACCTGCAGTGTGAACGTAGCCTAACTCTGGTATCATAAGCATTTAATGTACTGAAGCATATAAATAACCAGCAGTTCTAGAAGCTGTTTGGGGAAAGCAGAATAACATTTTTCTATCTAAAGCTGTTTTGAGACATTCATATGCAAATTTTTACATTTGTGAAAACACAAATGCCCAATGCAGTTGCACCCAGTCTTTAACCTTCCTGTTCCCACTCCTGCTGTGTGTTGCATGTAAGAAAAAGCACCTGTAGGTGTTCTGAGCTGATTCTCCTCTCATTGTTTGGAGTTCATTTGTGAAAACAATGTCTGTCACCTGTGGTGCAAGGTTTCTTGAAAGAAGACACTTTACACTTAAGCGCTGTAGTGAATATAGTGGGCAATTTATTAGATACACATTTGTTGCAGCTAATTATGTGCTTATGTGCACATATCTAATCAGTTAATTACATGGCAGCAACTCAGTCTGTTTGGTCATGTACTTATGGTCAAGATGATCTCTGAAGACATAGCACATCAAATCTTGAAAGCAGATGGGCTACAGCAGCAGAAGACCTCACCGAATGCAACTCCTGTCAGCTAAGAACAGGAAACTGAGGCAACAGTTCACACCGGCCCACCAAAATTTACAATAGAAGATTGCAAAAAGTTTGCCTGGTCTGATCTATCCCAATTTCATCTGTGACATTCAGATGATAGGGCCAGAATTTGGCATAAACAACATGAAGTAATAGATCCACTCGACCTTGTACCAGTGGTTCAGGCAGTCAGTGGTGGTGTAATGGCATGGGGGATATTTTTTACTTTGGACCTCTTAGTACCAAAATGAGAATTTAAATGCTACAACCAACCTGGTTATTGTTGCTGACAACTGCTAATACAGTTGTGAAGGAAAAAGGAATCCAAGCCAGTATTAACATAATACTGGCACACATAATAAACTGTGTGTGTGTGTGTGTGTGTGTGTGTGTGTGTATCAGCCAGATTCTCAGTATTGATAACAGCACAGGGTTTCATAATGGGTGCCTACCTATTATGCACTTTAAACTGGGATATATCAACCTCTGATACTTTCGTTTCGAATATTCCGTTTTAGTCTTTCCGAAAAACAAGACAAGGTTGCAGGAATACTCTTAACTGCTAATATCTTCTTCTGTTTTCCAGTATACACAAACACATGCACGTACCCCTGGGTTTGGTACGTGTGTGTGTGTGTGTTTAGGGATATTGGGGGGGACTTGTGATTAAAAGAACAAATGAAAAACTCAATCATATCACACAATGAGAAAGTGACGTGTGTAGTAGTTGCTGACATTACCAGCCTCAACAGAGGTGGAGCTGTTGTGGGCTGAGAGGAATATATTGTAAGCGCAGACATTTGCACCATAGCCACTGACTGCTTTACTGCCGTTTGAGTAAAGCAGTTCATTTTATGGAAACAAAAGTTAACCCTTCTTTGTAAACCATTGTTCTTGTTTATCCAGATGACCACCTTAGCTTTGAAGGTGTGTATTCTGTACTATGGGGGGACGCTCGTGACCAGAGGGGCTGTCAGCAGTGGAGACCTGGTGTCGTTCGTCCTCTATGAGCTGCAGTTTGCCTCTGCTGTTGAGGTGAGCCATGAGCCACGAAGGAATCTAAAGGGGCGCACATTTTTTTCTTTTTATTCACTCTTACTTCTCTTTCAGGCTGTCATGCGTTATTACCCAGAGGTGAAGAAAGCCATTGGGGCCTCTGAGAAGATCTTTGAATATTTGGATAGGAAGCCACAAGTACCCCCAGATGGCACTTTGGCCCCTGAAAATCTTAAGGGACACATTCAGTTTGAAAATGTTACATTTGGTTATTCTGGAAAGATGGATGAAAACAGTCTGGTGCTGAAGGTATTTATTCATTTGCTCTTTGCACTTATCATATTTAAGGTGTAACTGTTTCTTAACATATAGCTGTCTTCCACCAGAATGTATCTCTGGAGGTAAAGCCAGGCCAAATCACTGCCCTTGTGGGGCTTAATAGATCAGGAAAGTCCACCTGTGTGAAGCTGCTGGAGAGGTTTTACCAGCCTCAGTCAGGGGAGATCCTTCTGGATGGGAAACCACTGCAAAGCTACAAAGATCAGTACCTACATGACAAGGTGTGTAATCACCAAATTTTATGTGTTTATAACCTTGAAGCATTAAGTGATTAAGCTTATAGGTTCAATGAGAAGCATTAAATCAAACGTCTTTATTTACAAGAAAACTCCTCAGTGCGCCTTTAAGGGTGCACTAAGTGTTTGTGGCCACGAGGGGAGGCTCTCTTAGGAAAATCATAAGCAGTAAAGTGCAATGCAAGTTCTGCAGGTTCTACTCTCAGGTGATTGATTTAATGCCTATACTTATAACATCATATTTTGACTTTTAATGACTGAGTTGAAATACCTGGGGTCAGCCATTCGAGGCAACAGACAGAGCACAGTAGAGTTGAAGAAGATGGGTAGAGATGAGTGTCAGGGGTCAAGAGTGAAAGGGAAGATTGTAGTGAGACCTGCTATGATGTATGGTTGGGCCACGATGGCACTGACAAAAAGACAGGAGGCAGAGCTGGCAGTAGAAGAGTTGAAGGTGCTGAGATTTTCACTGGGAGTGATCAGGATGGACAGGATCAGAAATGAGTCCATCAGAGGGACAGCTCAGTTTGAGGTGGTTTGGGGACAAAATCAGGGAGGAAATGCTGAGATGGTTTGGACTTGTTCAGAGGAGGGATAGTGGATATACAGTGGATATAAAAAGGATACGGTTTTCAAGCAGAATGAAGGTTTTGGGTCAAAAGTCCCTGCGCCTTGAATAAAGCTCTAGTTCCAGCTGAAGAAAAAGAAACCCAAAGCATGATGCTGCTACCACCATGCTTCACTGTGGGTATGGTGTTCTCTTGTGGTGTGCAGTGTTGTTTTTGTGTTCCATAGTATATGCAATGCCATAGGAATATTTTAGTCCCTCTTTCCTGACTGAAAACTTTGAACAATAAGATCTTTGATGCTTTGTCAGCTCTTTGTGAAACATGGCTTTTGCGGTAGGATGGAACTGAGTCATTGTCAGGAAAATCCTACGAGGGCAGCTGAACTTTATTTGGGGTTAATCAGTCACTTTAATTAATGGCAGCCGCGTACCAATTTTTTTTAGATCTGAAGGACGTGATATTTTAACTGAAGAGTGTTCACTTTCGATATCTTTTGTAATGGGCAAAGGAAGATGTCAGGCAGGAGCAACAGGGAATTCGCTTGTTTCAGTTTAGTTTTTACTGCTTAATAAAAACTAAACTAAGACTAAACGTTTTCAGTCTCAGTTTTATTCTATTTTTTCAGTTACTATAATATGGAGGCTGTTTGTCGGGGGTAAAATTTAAGGTCAGAATGGATATTACAATAGAAACACAGCACTTTTTGAAGGTGATTCACAGTCGTGCGGACATCCAACATCTCACCAAGCAAATGTACCAAAGCTGTATGAGTTTGAACAACAACACGTGCTCTTTTTCCCCAAACTTGTACTCATTATAAACTCTGTTTAGAGTCATCTGCGACTTTTACAAAGCCACTGATGCCTCGTCTCCATTCTGTTCGTAGATTGCTGTGGTGAGCCAGGATTGTGTGCTGTTTGCTCGCTCTGTTCGGGAGAACATCAAGTACGGCTACGAGGGTGCCACTGATGAGGACATGCACAGGGCTGCAAAGCTGGCCAGTGCTCACGACTTCATCATGGAACTGTCAAATGGATATGACACAGGTTCGACCCAGAAACTGGTCATCTAGTAGAGCGAATCCTAAATTTGTCAGAGTGAAAAGAACTAAGTGGTCTTGCCAGTATAAAAGGTATTTAATATTCTCTAAGGATCTGCATAAACACATTTTTTGGTATTTCGTCCTGTTTCTTAGATGCCGGGGAGAAGGGAGGCCAGGTTTCTGGAGGCCAGAAGCAGCGCATTGCCATTGCTCGGGCTTTAATCAGACGACCTAAAATCCTGATCCTTGATAACGCCACCAGCGATTTGGACACAGAGAATGAATATCAGGCAGGATATTCTTCGTCTCTAGACGTTTCATTTGATTCTTACGGCTGTTTTTCTGTATGTAATATGAACACAATTGTATTCCACAGGTCCACCAGGCTTTGTTGGATCAAGCAAAGAACTGCTCTGTGCTGCTGATATCCAACAAGCTGAGTCTTGTAGAGAAGGCCAGTCACATCGTTGTCCTTCATAACGGCACAGTGACAGAGGAGGGCACTCATCAGGAGTTGATGAAGAAAGCCGGCCTTTACGCTGAACTGGTGGAAAAGCAGAATAAGGGCTTTAACCGAAAAGAAGAAGGAAAGACCGAGACACAATAAGAAGTGTGAGCAGCATGCCAATAACAAGGTTGCTGGTTTTAAGACTCATAGGCCAAAAACCCAGGTTACACTTGTGTTATAAAGCGCACATTTAATGTGAGGTAACTCTTTATACTACAAGTGTTTGCTGGAGTTTAACCCACAAAGACAATTGCACTAGGAAGTCCTTGGAGCTGTATCTTCTACCTTCTCCACTATTCACTCAGCAGCCCATACGAGATCCATCCTACCCCAAAACATGCTACCAGTAGACTGGTTCAGACAAAAATCCTTCATCTGTCATGATACAGGACAGTTTCTAAAAGTCAATCAAGAAAATTGAAATCAGGATTTTTCCTCATAATAAATTTTGGTGCCCACTAGAGAGGTTTTGGTTTTTCTGAGGGCTTAATTCACTGAAACATAAAATAGAATTTTTTTATCAAATGGCCAAAAAAGACTTTGGTCTGATTTCTTTGTCTTAACTACAAACACCGTTTCCAGAAAAGCTGGGATTTTTTTCAAAATGTAAAAACAACCAAAATCTGATATGTCAATTCACACGAACCTTCATTTTTATTGATAAAAATACAGAAAAAAATTCCAGTAGTTTTACAGACTAGTTAAATTGTATTTTGTAAATGTACATAAATGTTGATTGTGATGGCTGCAACACACTCAAGAACAGTTGGGACAGAGTTAAAATAAGATTGAAAAGTGCTCAGAATATTCAGGTAACACTGGTTTGGAAGACTCCACAGTGAGCAGGTTCATTGGGAGCAGGTGAGCGATCGTGATTGGGTTATTGGCTCAGTCTTTCCAAGCCAGGATGGGTCGTGGCTCACACCTTTTTGCGCAAATTCATGAGAAAACTGTTAGTCATATTTCAGAGAATTTAGGTTTTTCAGCTTCTGCAGTAATGTTGTGAATAGGTTCAGGGAATTCAGAGACATCTCAGTGTTTAAAGGTCAAGGTCGGTGATCTTTGAGCCCTCAGGTGACAGTGCCTAAGAAGTCGTGATGCTACTGTGACAAATATAGCCACCCAGGCTCGGCGTTACTTCAGAAAACTCTTGTCACTTAACAGTCTATCACTACACTACAACTTAAAACTATGTTACACAAGGAGGAATCCATACATACATTCTGCCCAGAAACCTCGCAGAGATGTCTGGACCTGAGCTGATCTCAGATGGACCGAAAGACTGTGGAACTTTGTACAGTGGTCTGATGAATCCACGTTTTAGTTTGTTTACAGAAGAAATAAACAACACTAAGACTGGCGTCATATTCATCGTGCCAAATATGAAAACGACCATCGAGCTTGTTACAAAAGGTGCAAAAGCCAGCATCTGTGATGGTGCTGGGGTGCATCAGTGCCCACAGCATCTCTGAGTTTCATGTATGTGAAGGTACCGTTGACTCTGAGGCACAAATTAGGATTTTAGAGAGACATACGCTGTCATCAAGGCAACGTCTCTTCCTGGGACATCCATGCTTATTTCAGCAGGACAGTACCAGACCTCATTCTGCACAAGCTACAACAGCATGGCATCACAGACAGACTGCATGTGCTTGACTTGTCTGGTGCCAGTCCACCTATTGAAAATGTATGGCAACACTGTGAACGTGGACCAAAAACCAATGAGCAGCTGAAGTGTTATACAGTATTTCCAGTTGCAAATCTACAGCGAGCAGTAACCTCAAATTCCAAAACGATTGAAAAGTGTTATTAAAAAGAAAGGTGATGAAACACAAAGGTGAACGTTCCTTTGTTCCAACTTTTATTGAGCGTGTTGCAGCCATCAAATTCTACCTGTGTGCATATTTACAAAAAACAATTAAAACTGCTGAACATCTTTTCTTTGTACTTTAGTCAGTTAAATAAAGTTTAACTGACTAAAGTTTTCTAGAAGTGGAAAACATGTAATGCTAATGTTCAGTTTTGATTAGATATATATATGTATATAAATCCCATAAAGCTTTCAAGCCTTGATTGATTTTCAGCTTTCCCTACAGTGCTTTAATACATCCAGACCTGCAGTTTTAAAAGAAAAGATGCAGTGCCTGTGATAGTGGGTTTATTTATATTGTTCCATTACTGTCATATCACCCAACCCAGGTGCTACTGGTTAGCTTTCACATGCCTGTGGGTGTGAATAAGAATTATGATCACCCACTCTGTTGCTTCAAACACTTTACAAATGCACCACAGATGTAGAGATCAAGCAGCTAAATTCAAATTATTTTATAGTGAGCTATTTAAAACTGTTTCTAAGTGTTTTATGTGTGGTTGATGTTTTATTTTTTCTGTATTTTTCCTTGCATTGATAATTTTTTGCTAGTCCTAATTCTAACTTTTTTGCAGACTGTCAGTTCACATGGTTTAATTTTCACCTTTATAACAGTAAATCTTTGTGATGTAGCTCCTCTGTGGTGTGTGGGTTTTATTGTTGGAAAAGAAATCTTCTCATATAGTATATATTTTGTAAGTTTTTGCAATTTTGTAAGTTGTTGCACAAGAGTCTGGATAATTAGTACTTCCCCTTTTACTGTACTATAAATCACCCCAATAACTTATTACTGTCAATACATTTTCAATGTAATTCAATTCAGTTTCATTTATATAGCACCAATTCACAACAAAAGACTCCTCAAGGTGCTTCACACTGTAAGGTAAAGACCTTACAGTATTAGAGAGAAAACACCAACAATCAGACCATCCTCTATGAGCAAGCACTTGGTGACTGCGGGACAGAAGAACTACCTTTTAACAGGAAGAGAGCTCCAGCAGAACCAGGCTCAGGGAGGGGCAGCCATCTGCCTCGACCGGTTGGGGATGAGGGGAAAGAGAAGAGAAAGGAGAGCAAAGAAAAACACAAACATGTTTGGATTCCTAATTAAATCTAAATAAATCAAAAATAGGCTTTATGTTTTAGAAGACATGAGATGGAGGCAGATGATCTGATGTGGCAATCCCCAAGGGGAGCAGCCGAAGGAAGACTTGTGTTATTGGAGTGGGAGTTACATGACAGCTCACAATACATTGTTACTGACAGATGACAGTGGTATCATAATGTAAATTATTTCTAAGTTTTGGAGTAATCCTGCTGACAAATAAACCTAAAACAAAACCTCCTTGGTGGAGGTAGTCAGCCAGACAAGATCCCAGCACCTTCTTCAGTCCTAACTACAACGTCACTGTGCTAATTAATTTTCATTTAAAATTTCATAAAGCTCACAGTCCTAATTAACACCTCACTTTTTCTATAAGATGCATTTCAGAACGTGATTTATAAGATTTGACTCTCATAGAGATGTTTTGCTGAGGGACCTCCAGACACCATGAGTCTTTGCTGAGCTTAAATGATCAGGCAGAACTTTTCTGGCTGTTAGTGACCTCAAGAACTATCAGTTGTACAACATACCAGCCCATAAAATGCTTAATATGTTATCAGTAAAATCAAAATCAGTTCTAAAACTATTTTTAGTGGAAAGATTCAGGACAGGGTTGGCAGGCTGCTGGATTCAAACCTGGATCTTCCTGCTGTGAAGTGACAGTGCTGCTTTAAAAGATACTTCAGTGTTGTGCAAAAGTCTTGAGCTCCCCTTCATTCATTTATATTTTGCTTCCAAGGATCTGGAGTTTCTTGTCATTTTTTAAACAGACCTCCAGGCTTTCTGCAGGTCAGGGGAATCGTAATTGATTGTTAAGCCACTTGGCACTGACCTATGAATTATTCAAGCATATAAAAGACACCTAACACAGGGGGTGAATGAGTGTTGTGTCCATAGATAATAGACAACTTAGCAAAGAACTCGTAATAAATAGTGTTTTACTTTAGACAGTTTGTTTCTATCAACCTGTCACACATCATTACCCTATTTCTTCAGCTGAATCTACAAGGAATGCCAAAGAAAACAGTTTCACAGACACAGAATACTATTCAGGAGACAGGACACCCTCTCTACATTTAAGATCAGGCTTCAAACTTTCCATTTTGATAAAGCTTATAGTTAGGGCTTAGTTATGCTGCAATAGGTTCTGGCTGCTGGGAGTTTTCTTATGATGTGCTGGGCTTTTCTTCTCCACCCACCTCTTTTCACTCCCCATGCATTTATTTGCTGCTGCTGCATGTCATTAAATGGTGTCTTCTCTCTCCCATAGTCTGTGGCTCTCTTTGCTCTCCTTTCTCTTGTTCCCCTCACCCTCAGCTGGTCGAGGCAGATGGCTGTCCCTCCCTGAGTGTGGTTCTGTTGGAGGTCTCTTCCTGTTAAAAGTTAGTTCTTCTGTCCCGCAGTCACCAAGTGCTTGCTCATAGGGACCGTCTGATTGTTGGGGTTTCTTGTATTGTAGGGTCGACTTTTGTTGTAAATTGCTACTATATATATAAAATTTAATTGAATTGGATTGAATAGTATTTTTGCACCCAGAAGGTGATTCCCAAAGAGCTTTTAGCTGAAAACTTGGCATATCTTGGCATGGTGTGCCGCGTGTCCCTAAAGAATTTTAGAATACTGGACAATTGAAGGACAAAAGAAGAAATGTCAGGCCTAAAGAACCATCTACAGTAGATGAACAGTATCTGAAAGTCATGCCATCAAGAAATAGGAAAAAAATCCAGCAAAGGCCTGACACAGGACCTGAGAGATGCAACTGGCCCTTCAGTTGATCTACTACTACTGTTTGCTGAAGCTTCATCATTCTTAGGCAAGAGAAACAAGGAGAGAATGCTAAGATATGCCAAACTACACAAGAACTGGACTGAATACCAGTGGCAAAAAGTCTTGCATGGACCTCAACATTACTGAAGCATGCAGTGTGGGATCATTTTGACAGAGAATGGAGCCAATATCCAAAGAAGAGCTTTAGAAAGTGATTTAAGAAGCCTGGAAAGCTGTTCCTGAAGACTACTTAAAGAAATGTCAAGAAAGCTTGCCTAAGAAAGTTCAGGCAGTCTTTTTCTTCTTCCAGCTGCTCCCATTAGGGTTGCCACAGCAGATCATCTGCTGGAACTTGGTTCCAGATCTCCAGAACCTTTCTTTTTGAGTTATTCCTCAAAAACCCAAACACTAGTAGCACTGTCAGATTCAAAAACGCAGCTCTCAAACAACATCAGAAGTGGGTCATGTGAGTTGTCTATCAACTCAGAACCATATAGAAACCTACCTTAGCACCTGGTTTCTAGTGTCCAGGAACTTTTGTTCTTACATTATTCCTCAAAAATCAAAATCTGGGTGGCATTCTCAGGCTCAAACTATCCGATCATACCCTCATTCTAAGCCCAACCTAACCCCAAGGCTAATTGGAATATGACCTGTGGCTCCAATCATGAAAAAGCCAAACCTTAGCCCCAAACCTTAACAGACCCCTAACCCCTACCCTAAATTCAACCCTAACTCTAACCCTAACCCCTACACCAGCTCTTGCCCCAACTCTAATTTAGCTCAAACTTTAACCATATCCCTAATCTTAGCCCCAATCCTAATTCAACCCTAACCCTAGCCCAAACCATAATACATTAACCCTTACCTTAGCCCTAATCTTAATTTAACTCTAACTTAACACTAGGCTTGTCTCTAAATTAACCCAAATCCCATCCCTAACCATTATCTTAGACATCAGAAGTGGGTCATGCGAGGTTTCTACCTAGTCGAAACCATATGGAAACCTACCTAATGACATCATTCCAGGTCCAAAACCTTTTGTGTTTAAGTTACTCCACAAAAACCCAAACTTTGTGTTAAACTGTAGCACAAAGTATGCAGAAGTTATAAGGTGCCAAAAATGGTGGCAGCATAACAATAATGTGAATGCTGAGGCAACAATCACAAAAGCATTCAGCCTCTTACACAGCACACCTACAGTACAGGAGCTCTTATGACATTCCAGTCTAAATCCACGGGCATTAAAATGAAGTGGTGATATTAATTGTTGGGACTGTTGTGTAGTAAACAGTCCCAATGTATACTGTGAAATGCACCTTCAGCTGCTCCCTTGTATGCTCCCCAAGGGGTCACCACAACGGTAATGTGGCAGAGGTTTTTCACCCGATGCAGCCCTCCATGATGAGAGGGACCTGTCTTCCCACCTGGAATCGAACCAGGGACCTTTCGCTTGTAAAGAAACTGTGTAAACCACTACACTAAGGGGACACTAGTCCCACTATATGTTATGCTCAGCTTCTTTTTTTTTGCCAATATGTTTATTGTCTTTTTCAAAATTATTTTGCAAACACATAACATATACACATACATACATATACCCACTACACACAGACTGCATACCCTTGCATCAAAAAAAAAAAAAATAAAAATAAATTAAGAAAAAACAAAAAAATAAATTAAAAAAATAAATAAAAATAATAAATTAAAAAAATTTAAAAAAGAAAAAAGAAAAAGCGGGGGGAGGAAGAAAGAAAATGGGGGCTACATTTTACAGCGTTCATAAATCATTTCAGAAAAATCTAACACTTTCATTTGTCATCATATTTATATATGGTTCCCAGAGTTGATCAAAGTCTTTTCGTTTGCCCTTGGCGGTGTATGTTAGTCTTTCCAGTCCAATACATTCAGAAAGTTCC
>VUQH01024574.1:0-17166 GCA_015106775.1 Etroplus canarensis
TGGACAGGATTAGAAATGAGTACATCAGAGGGACAGCTAAAGTTGAGAAGTTTGGAGACAAAGTCAGAGAGACAAGGCTGAGATGGTTTGGACATGTTCAGAGGAGGGATAGTGGATGTATTGGACAAAGGATGTTGAAGATGGAGCTGCCAGGCAGGAGGGGAAGAGGATGCAAGGGATAGGATGAGATGGAGGCAGATGATCCACTGTGGCGACCCCTAATGGGAGCAGTCGAAACAAGAAGAAGATCCAGAATAGCATTTGTGAGGTCAGACAAGAGATTCTGACTCACAATCTCCATTCTAGTTCATCCCAAAGGTGCTTGATGCGGTCAGAGCTCTGTGCGGGCCCATCGAGTTCTTCCACAAAAAACTCATCCAACCTTTATGGACCTTGATTTGTTCACTGTTGAACACTCAGGCTGGAACAGAAAACGGCTTTCCCCAAACTGTTCCCAGAAAGTTGGAAGCATTGATTTTTTGTCCAAAAGCTGAAGCATTAAGATTTGACGTCACTAGAACTAAAGGGCCCAAGCCAACTCAAGAAAAACAAACCCTCCTCCACCAAACTTTGCAGTTGGCACTATGTAATCAAGAAGATAATGTTCTCCTGGCATTTGCCAAACCCAGACTTGTCCAATAGACTTCCAGACAAAGAAGCTTGATTTATCACTCCACAGAACATGCTTCTGCTTGTCCAGAATCCAGGGGGGGTGTAGTGGTGTCAGCAGAGCACTGGCAACTTTAATGCACTATGCACCTCAGCACTCGGCGATCCTACTCTGTAATTTTATGTGGTCTGACACTTCATGGCTGAGTTGCTGTGGAATGTAAATGCTTCCAATTTGTAATTAAACCACTTTAAGCTCTCCTAAATATCATGGAATATCTAGGAGCCAAGAAAATTCATGAACTGACTTGTTGCAACGTTGGCATCCTATGACAGTATCACACTTGACTTCAGTGAGCGCTTTAGAACAACCCATTCTTTCACAAAAGTAGTTTGCAAAGGCAGATTGCATGACTAGGTGCTTGATTTTATACACCTGTGGCAACAGGACTGAACAAAACATCAAAATTAAATGATTAAGAGGTGTGGCCCAATCCTTTTTTCCATGTAGTATATATGAATTTTAAATGATGGCAGTCTCTGTGGTTCTGCTGCATAAAAGGAACTGTGTGTGAGAGAGAGACGTAGTGAGAAATCTCATCTAACAGAATTCTTTTCTTATCTGTAGGCTTTTCTTCAAAATGGGACGCATCTTCTTGGACCACATCGGCGGGACTCGCCTCTTCTCTTGTGCCAACTGTGACACCATCCTGACCAACCGAGCCGAACTCATCTCCACACGCTTTACTGGAGCCACTGGCCGGGCTTTCCTGTTCAACAAGGTACATCGCTTTCTCCACATATCACAACAGTTGTGTTGATTCATTAAATACTCAAGATTACAACTAAAGATGATGCTGTTGGAGTCTGAGTCAGATATTGAAATTTGTGAGATCTCACAGAGTTAAGAGGTGGGTCATTCCATTAAAGATTCATCTGTGCCTCCCACCTTTAACCCCTCGGAATAAGCTAATTTTTTTCCTATATAAACTTGAGAATATTTAATGAAGTAATGCAAAATGTTAGCTTTTTACTTTAAATGTTTTCGGAGTTACAGGCTTTGTAAATAGGGATGGGTGGAAAGAAAGCTTTTTTGAGCCCTCATAACTAAAAAACACAAATTTAAGTGCTGTATATTTGATTTTTGAGTAAATAAAGACCCAGTCAAAAAAAGGTTAATTTTCCTTAAGTGCAAGGGAAAAACCTTTTTGGTGGGCACCTGACCATTTTAAGCAAAAATGTCAAATATTGGTTGCAGGTTCTCAGATGTGAGGATTTTCTGCTTCTCTCAGTCTTTCTGTCTTTGTAGGTTACATTGCTTTAAGACACTTGGGTTTCTCTGTAGAACACCAGTTACCCGTTACAGTGACAGAAGTGTATTTGCTATCCTCCAGGTTGTAAATCTCCAGCACAGTGAGGTGCAGGACAGAGTCATGTTGACGGGGAGACACATGGTGCGGGACGTCAGCTGCAAGAACTGCAACAGCAAACTCGGCTGGATGTATGAGTTTGCCACTGAGGAGAGTCAGCGCTACAAGGAGGGCCGTGTCATCCTGGAGAGGGCACTGGTGAGAGAGAGTGAAGGCTTTGAGCACGTCCCCTCTGACAACTCCTGAGTTCACTTTTGCCATTGCCATGATGCTCAGTCCGTGAATACCAAAGCTTTCGCTCCAGCAGCAGCAGAACATGGACTTGCATGGACAGTGTTCCATTTGTCTGTAGAGCTACACCAAAATATCACAGGCAGGGAAGTTCAAACAATGAGTGGATATTTTCCCATAATTTGAAACATCTGATGGGGATTTTGCCTAAAAAAGGCTAAATAAAGTTGCTTTTCCACCCATTTAAAATCACCTACAGTTTCAATATGTGATGAGCAGATGTGGTGGGATGTTGTCAGATGAAGCAGATTTGCTCTGTAGTGCTTCAAGAGGCTCTGTTAAGGACAAATAGTGAATCTTAAAAGGTGAGAATACTGATGCCACCTGATTTGCTGTAGTAGTGAGTCACTAAGCGTCACAATACGAAAAATCCTGTTCTACAAAGTGTTGAGTGGGATGCTTTGCTGGAAACAAAGTATAGCACTGCTCTTTGAGGTTAGGTGTGTTATAGTATTACCTTTAGTAGAAGCACTACTAGTGGATACAAAATGTTAAAAACCCCTGTTATTATTTTTACTTTCACTGAAACTTGAAAATTATGTCTCTTGATAAATGATGATAAAGTTGATCACAGATTGTTCCACAGAGAGGGAAAAGCCAACTGTTGTAATTCCAGTGTGTGCAATTCACCACATGCCTTTTAGCTATATGATTTACTAACCCTATGTATGTCTACATGTTCTTTTAGTACTGTTCTATTTTTCAAAAAGTGATTTCATTTCAGTTATTCAAATAATTGGATTCACTAATGATGTGTTTGACAACAATAAATCCATCATTTAAATCTGTGTCTTATTGTGTGTGTATATATCTAGATTTGATTCAGTTAAGTTAAGTTAAATTTTATTTATTTGGCACCATTTCGCAACAAAAGCTGCATCAATGTGCTTTATACTGTAAGGTAAAGACCCTACAACATTAGACAGAAAACCTCAACAATCAATCTCCTATGAGCAAGCACTTAGTGACAGTGGAAAGGAAGACCTCCCCTTTTAACAGGAAGAGACCAACGGCAGAACCAGGCACAAGAAAACAGTAGACGTCTGCCTCATCTGGTTGAGGAAGGGAAGGGAAAGAGAAGTGAAAAAAAATGAGAGCATGGAGAGACAAGGACAACACAGGTTATTTAATTACACGTCATGGCAGATAAATTACATTACACATATTTTAAACAGTACAGTTTGCACAAACGTTATGTAGCCCCTTCAACAACTGAAGAATTTGAACATCATCTTCTTTCGGCTGCTCCTGTTAGGGGTCGCCACAGTGGATCATCTGCAGAATTGAAGATGAGATTTTCCCTGGGAGTGAACAGGATGGACAGGATTAGAAATGAGTCCATCAGAGGGACAGCTCAGGTAGAGAAGGTTGGAGACAAAGTCAGAGAGGCAAGGCTGAGATGGTTTGGACATGTCAGAGGAGCTATTCCTCTGAAGAATTTGATATACTGGACAAAGGTTGTTGAGGATGGAGCCACCAGGCAGGAGGAGAAGAGGAAGACCACAGAGAAGATTCATGGATGTAGTGAAGGAGGACATGCAGAGGGTTGGTGTGAGGGAAGAGGATGCAAGGGATAGGGTGAGACAGAGGAGATGATCCGCTGTGGCGACCCCTAACGGGAGCAGCCGAAAGAAGAAGAACATTTTTTATAATATGATTTTGATATTTGGTATGCCTGTGTCGATACAATATTGCCATGCAAAATATCACGATACGATACTGCGTCGACTTTCCCCCGCCGGTACGGTGGTAGTACATGGTGGTATTTCGGGGTGTGGAAAATAAATGCATCCGTCGTAAAACTTCGTTAACGTTGACTTACGCTGCATTGTGGGTAATGTAGGAAGAATGACGACCGACAGGAAACGTTAAACACACACACACGCAGGGTAGTTAGTTCAGGTGCTGCAGGTTGGGCAGCATTCCTCTGACAGTCTGCGTTTGGTTGTTTTAATGGCATGTAATGTGAACGGACTCATTGCTTTCTCTGCTACTCGGACGGACACTAAGCAGAGCAACCATGGCCGCAGGTGAGTTGTTAACACAAGCTAGCGCAGTCAGCTAACGTTAGCTGTGAGAGCGACACAAACGTTTGGTGTACAAAACCGAGCTAATTTACGGGCTTATAGTCATGTTCTGACATAAATGTAATCCCTATGAAGTAAAAATACTTTTGAAATTGTTTATTAATAAAGTTGTTGCTAATGTAGCTTTCTGTATTAGGTTGTGCTATGAGCGTTAGCTGCATTTTGTTCCTTTCTCTCCTCAGAAAATGTGAGTGTGGTTTTCAAACTGTACTGCCTCATGGTGATGACACTGGTGGCAGCTACATATACAGTGGCACTGCGGTACACCAGGACCGTTTCAACAGGGGACCTTTACTTCTCTACAACTGCAGTGTGCCTCGCCGAGGTCATTAAGTTAATACTGAGTTTGGGGATGCTCGCAAAGTAAGTGTTTAAGCCGGTAAACCATCAATTACCACAGTATATATAACGCGAGATATGCTTCATTTATCACAAAGTCGGGCATTTTTATGCTATAGCAGGAAATACTAAATTATACATGAGAACATACAAGACTGGTATGTACTGTGATTTGTAAAAGAACGTACACTCTCTTTGATTTCTGGAGTTTTATGTGTCACAGGGGTGTCCAAACTTTTTTCCATGAGAGCCAGATTACGCCCAAGGGCCAATACTCCCAGCTTTGAGTTGTTTTACTTTTTAGCGCACTCCATGTCATCGTGTCAGCTGTGGCTCAGGAGGTAGAGCAGGTCGCCCTCCAACAGGAAGGTTGGCAGACCGATTCTGGCTTTCCCATTCAACATGCAGATGTGTCCTTGGGCAAGACGCTGAACCCCAAATTGCACCCAATGCATCTGTCGGATTGTGAACGTGTGCATGATAGTTAAATATGCTTAAAGGCATAGAATAAATGAGGACTGAATGAGGCTTATGGTAAAAAGAGCTTTCAGTGCTCAGTTATAGTAGAAAAGTGCTATATAAGCACCAGGGCATTAACAGCTGATAATGTCTCTTTACATTGAACCCCTTTTGCTTGACAATACTCTTTGGCAACTTAGGAAGACACAGTTGTTTCGGTTTTCAGTGAAAAATATTGCAGTTCCCATCTCTCCCCTGGAAGTGGTGCCCTTACTATCAGCTTTTCTTTTCTTTAAAGTTGCCATGCGGCAGAAATTATCCAGGAGCTTGTAACATAGATAACGTGTTGCTGCCACCATAAGATGAAAAGAGAAATTGCATTTTGAACTTTAATAATTTATTAGTTGAGCAGTGCTGGCAGGCCATAAATAAATAAGTCTTTTTAAGGCAGGTGCCAAGGGACGTGGGGGCCGGACCCCACACTGGACTTTGGACATGTCTGATGTATCAGGATATAGAAAATTATCTGACCTTTTGTAGGTCTTAAAATTATTAAATGCACACCATATGCACCACAGATTAACAGCAACAACTCATGACATATTCCACTGTTATTTATTTAAGCCCAAACTCACAAACATTATGTAGAAACCCTTAAGTACGCTCTTACTACTTCCATAGGATTAAGCGGGTAAGTAGAAGAGAAAAAAATGAGAGCATGGAGAGACAAGGACAACACAGACTATGGGAGAGAGAAGAATTTAATTACATTTCATGGCAGATAAATACAAAGGGGATCAAAAGAGGTAAGTCGAGAAGAAATGCTCAGTATCATGGGAAGTCCTCCAGAAGCCTAAGCTCATAGCTGCAAAACTAAGGGATGGTTCAGGGTCACCTAATCCAGCCCTAACTTTAAGGTTTATCAAAATGGAAAGTTTTAAACCTAATCTTAAGTGCAGAGAGGATGTCTGTCTCCGAAATACAAACTAAAATAATATGGTACTGCAAGGTCTTTAAGACAGACTGGTGCCTGATTATTCAAGACAATATGTGTGAGGGGAAAAATTTAAAATTAAATTCCAGATTTAACAGGGAGCCAATGAAGCAAGCCCAATATAAGGGAAATATGATTTCGCTTTCTCGTCCCTTTCAGCACTCTCGCTGCAGCTTTTTGGATCATTTGGAGGCTTTTGAGGGAGCTTTTAGAACAGCCAGATAGTAATGAATTGCAATTTATATGTATTTACATAAAGTACCTGCCAGAACAATCTCATAGGTTAGTTTTGTTATGATTTTTCTCAGTTTTGACTCATTAAACCCGGTTTAACTGATCCCCACCCTCTGCAGTTTGGCCCACCACTGTTTGTGTTGCTGTGATTGGTGGTCTATGCTGTGTTTTTTTTTTAAAAATCAGGCTATTTATGTTTTTTGACAGGATACATTCTTAATTTTGTAATGAAAATGGTTGAATGTCAAATGACATGTATGAGCATGAATTGCTCCACAATAATGTGAGAGACTGATAAAGTCATACAGAAAATCATTACTTAAAGTTACTGCCCCAAAGATGGTTCTAAAAGCTACTGTATTATGAGATGTATTTTACTAAATGTAGTAAAAACAATACAGCAAATATTCAGGTGGCTCATTTTGACATTGTACTACATGTACATGACTGTATACCACTGATATTAACCTTTCATAGATGCTCTGATACGGTTTTGTTTAAACAGAGAATAATGGACAAAACAGGTTTGGGGTAATTTATGTTATCTCACTTTGTCCAGTGGAGCTGCTCCAAACCCCGCGTTGTCAAAACTCTCAACGCTGTTGCAGCACAGTAAGGCACTAAGCTGATGGTGGTTCGGAGTCAGGCACTGTCTTCTAGGTGCCAACTAGGCTGTTGAATATAGTCCTGAAAAGTTGGTAAAGCCCCTGTCACACCTTGACGATTTAACAAACATATGCCAACGTAGGAAAAAATCTGCAAATACGCTGGCGTATATCAATTAAATTATTGGTAAATTTTAAGTAAAGAGCATGTTGAAGTACGCCGGTATATGTCATAGTACGGCGAGGTCGCTGGAAAATTTTGAGCATGCACAAAATTTCCTGTGTTTGCTAGTGTATGGATCATACGTCCCGCATACGCGGGCCATGTGTTGCAGGTATATAATGCATACGGAGACTCACGTTGCTCATGTGTCAAAATATGTGGAGATAATATCTAGCGTACCCAAAACGTATTAGTAATTTGTTTTTAACCTATGTGTAACGTATATCAAAGTTACCTTACAGATATTCGTGTTTGTAGATGCATTTGACGTGTTCTAGTCATACTGAACGTGTTTCTAACATACAGCTACCATATAATGGTGTATGTGCTGCGTTTAAGGGAAGTGGTATAAATGAGCTTCAAGTTATGAATTCCAGCAATACGCAAGCTTTCATTGGTATTATGTTTTATAAATGTTAGCAATACATTATGTATACGTCCATTTAACATTATTGTTCTTTGTATGGCAGCATTTTAGAGGAATTTGGATGTGTTGGCATATGCTTGTTAAATCGTCATGGTGTGACAGGGCCTTGTCATTTCCTCTTATCAGTGTAACTTTTGCATGCTGTATGTAAATACATGAGTATATATTGAAAGATTATCAGTTGACATACAGTCTTAAGCCACCCCACATTTCTTTGGGGAAGGGCAGCTGTCAAAAAGCCATTCTTAAGGAAGGGAAATGGAGTGAAAAGGCTGAGGTATACCAAAGTACACAGTGGACTGAAAATCAATAGCAAACAGATCCTATGGAATGATGAATGGACCTCAACATTATTGAAGCAGTGTGGGATCATTTTGACAGAAAACAGAACAAAATGCAGCCAACATCTAAAGTGCTTTGGAATGTCCCACAAGAAGCCTGGAGAACTATTCTTGTAAAAGGCTGAAAAAAATGATAAGAAAGTTATAAGAGAGTTCCGGCTGTGTTGAAGAATAAAATATTGACTTTCAGGCTAGAATTGTACACACTCTGTTTTTGCCTTATGTACTGTATTTCCATTTGATGTTTGTGGGTTTCAATGAATCGTTGCACCTATTTCCCATTTTTCCAGCAAAATGCAAATAAATAAGGGGTGGCCCACAACTTTTGTACAGTATTGTATCATCAGAAGTGTAGTTCCTTAAAATCCATCTTCATATACTAAATGAAGGTTGGATAGGCTGAAATGTTTGAAAAATATTTCAGCGGTAAAAGGGACCTCATTAGGGAATTTAACTCAATTGCTGTTATGTTGGTTTTTTCCTCATTCATTCATGTGTCCAGAGATTCACGTGTCCTAAAAGTTAAAGTTGGTCAGTAAAATCTAATATCCTTTGTGACAGAGACATAAGAGTAAGACACAAGCACTCTGTGTGAGAATTCAACAAAACAGCCACACAACAAAGATGGTGTATAACGTCCAAAAGGGAACAAGCTTTTTATAACTTTATTTTGGGGCAAAGCCAGCAAACTATACATTAAGTATTTATATGTCTTTAGGTGTTTCAGGAAGAGTGCTGGGTGGCAAGTGCCTCTAGTATGATTTGGCTGAACTCTTAATTAAGTACAACCAAACATACTAATCACTTTATTATTGCCACTCATTCAAGGGAAAAAAATGAACTGCACAACAACTGTAGTCAAAATTGATAGAAATTTACTCACCATAATGACAGTTTAAACATACAGGAGCTGAGTAAACATTCCCACTGAAGCCACAGGGGTATACTACAAAGTGAGTAAGACATAGCTAGGCTTTCTCTGTGTTAGCTGGCTTGAGAAACCTAAAACCCCAGTTAGAGCTGACAGGCCAGAAAGTTAACCAGGCTTTCTGCTTCTTTTCTTTGCCCTCACATAAAGGGATGTTTGACATGTCATTTCACTTTTATCCTCACAAAATGAATCAGTGTCGTCTCCTCAATATATCAACGTCCCAGATAAGTTTCGTGTACTGCCAGTCGTCTGTAATATTGATCACTTCCAGTGTTTTGAATCGCTGTCGGTCATCTAGCTGGTTGTATAGCTGGCAGTACTAGGGTTAACTCAGAGATATTATTATAGGAACAGGTTATAGAAGAGAGGCTGTAAAATTATAGGGTGTAAAAGTCCCCCAGTATATTTATTTTCCCACTCAGTGCGCTCTCAGTGCTGGCTTTTAATTTGTAATGTGGCAGCTGCACAGTAGTCGTGAAACTTTAAAACTGATTCGATAAAACATTAAATGCTAAACAGTGTGTTCAGGTGTGATACTGTCCTGTAGCCTAATGGAGAAATGGAAGTGACATTAGTTAATGGCCAGAGCAAAGTGAAAATATTCCTACTGATTTAATGTATGTGATAAATACACTGGTGGATTTTCTAATCTGTGTTCTATTAGCTTTAATTCCAGCAGTGTAAAGCAGTCTGAATGCAGTAAATTCCTGAATATGTGAAGCGTGTTTCATTGCTTTATCTTTGCTGCATGGCTTCATTCAGAGGTGCCAGTAGGATGCTGCTCAGCAGTTTGTATGTGTGAAATGTTTGTCTTCAGCAGAATCTACAGCACACTTACAACATGTGGCACTTCCAGCCCAAAACACTGAACATAAACTACTCAGGACCTGGTTATGTGTTGAACATAAGTTATCGTGGTGATCTAGCCAAGTAAAAAGAGAGTCACCTTTGTGATACAAAGTTTAAGCTCAACATACCTTGCTAGTCCCTTAATCTCGCTTTGTAGTACACCCCTCAGGGAAAACAAATAAATCTTGTTTATACATTACAAGTGGGTTAGACGCTCATGTCAGTGGCCAGTGCAGAATATTCAAAAACAATGAAATTAATGTTTATTTGTCCATTTTTATGTCTACTCTCCCAGAGAAACGGGAAGCCTCGGAAGACTCAAGAGCACCATACAGGAACACATTTTCTTCAGCCCTAAAGAACTGCTGAAGCTCAGCGTGCCTTCAGTGGTGTATGCAATTCAGAACAATATGGGCTTCATCGCTCTGAGTAACCTGGATGCTGCAGTTTATCAGGTGATTTGAAACTTGTTTTTCTTGTTCATGCGAATTGAGGATTGTATGCATAACCTAAACCTAGGAGTGGTAGGTGTTTGCTTTGTTCTGTCACTGCTGCACCCACTGACGGTACAAAGATGACAATCCACGTTGTCATTTAAACAAATGGACGTCTAGTACTTGCCCTGCAAGTAACAAATACTTTGAATATTTTAGTAAATATAGACTAAGCTGATTTAGTCTATTTTTCAACTTTTTTCTTCACAAATTATGTTTCCATTGTGAAAATAATTTGAGGATTTACTATGTCAAATACATTACTTTGACATCTTCTCTGCCAAAATATGTCACTCTAATGGCTGCATGAATGAAATCCTTATAAAATCAATATCATGCTTTTGCTATCTTTGTTTGTGCACCTGGGTGAAAAAAATCATTATTTGCTGCTGTCAGTGTGGGTCACAGCTAAGTTCTTACATGGAAGCTTCCTCAACGATTTTAGTGCAGAAACTGATGGCTGTTTAAGTTATTGAACAATTTATTTTCTGACATTTCAGAAAATAGTAATAATTTCCATTATGACATTATCTGTCTTGATTTGTCCAACTAGATATCTAAAAATGATTTCAAAACAGAAAAGCAGCAGATTCAGACATTTAAGATACAAAAACCAGTTAATGTGATGTTCTTTGCTTATTATATTATTCACAGTATTGATTTTGTAATTGCTAGACATCTTCAGCCTAATTTTTATTCATTTTATATATTTTTAGGATTCATTTTAAATGGTTCAATCTACACTCAGTACCTCATACTGACAATGTGAAAATTATTTTTTAGAAAATTTTGCAAAGTTATTAATCTCTTTTTTAGATGAGTGTTCAGACCCTTTGCTGTGACACTCCAAGTTATGGTCTGATAAATCCTCTTTTTTTTAAAATTATGTTTGAGAATTGAACTGAAATCACAAACGTGAATTGAATTTCACTGGAGTCCCTCTGAAGCAAACCCATTATTATAGTCTCAAAAATCACACTGTGTCAGCATGAAAACCAAGGAACTCTCTGTAGATGTGTATAATTAAATTGAGATGAGGAATAGATCAGATAAAGGGTTTAAACCCATTTCTGAAACTTTTGTGTTCTCAGGAGCACAGTGACCTCGATAATCATGAACTGGATCAAGTTTGAAGTCACCAGAACTCTTCAGAAATGTCTGTGCTGCCAAACTGAATTTCCAAACAAGAAGGGACTACATTGTTGTTTTTAGATGGAAGCCACTTTGGACAAAAGTTACATGAGAGTTGCTTTGGAGTTTGCTAAATTGTAAAGGAGTCCAAAGGCATGATTAAAATTCTTCTTTGGCCTGAGCAGCACTATGTCTAGGCAGTGCTATCCCTAGAGTGAAATGTGGGGGTTGCATCATGCAGGTGCTTCTCAATGGCAAGCAGAGGTAGACAGATGAAAACAGAGGAAAGCATGTATTTATCCACATACAGAAAGTTCCCAGAGAACAGCAACCTGAGACTGGAGGAAAGGTTCACCTTTCAGCATGACAGTGACGTATAACAAACGGCTAATACAACACTGACAGTGCATAAGTGGCCCAGCCAAATCTGAGACACACTGGGTAGATGAACAGAACAGAATGATATGAATGCTGGCGACGGTGTCGGTCACTTGCATAGGTAGTTGACAGTACAGAGACTCACGATTTTTACTCAATAAAACTGGAAGTTAACTTTCAAAGGAGCTTCTTATAAAGTGTTGAATTAAGGATCTAAATACCTATGTAAAGGAAATATTTTTAGTTTGTGTCAATTTGAATAAAATTGAGGAAAAATCTAACCATTCTGAGTTGCTGATTATAGTGGTGATTGATTAAAATTAAATCTAAAACACTAGTGTGCAAATACTGAAGGAGTCTGAATATTTTCTGAAGTGACTGTATTGTTGGAGCACATAAGCTGAAGCTTGCAGCACAGTCTGACCTTGCATTTTCGACAATATGGAACATATTAGGGACACTAAATGAAACAACATATGTGCAAAGCTGCCCAGTAGCTAAGAAATTCATATTTGCAATACATGTTGAGCATTATTAGTATGAGGCAGGCAAAAAACTGTAAATGAATTTAAAATCCAGCAAATGCTAAAAGTTGTGGTTTTCTTTTTAGGTCACTTATCAGTTGAAGATCCCTTGCACAGCTTTATGCACAGTTCTTATGCTGAATCGCTCTCTCAGTCGACTGCAGTGGTTCTCCGTCTTTATGCTCTGTGGAGGCGTTACACTCGTCCAGTGGAAGCCTGCAGAGGCCACTAAAGTTCAGGTAGGGCTAGCATGTTAAAATGTAAATGTTACAACATCCTGGTTACTCAGTAAACCACCATCATCAGTAATTTGAAATTTTATTGCCATTTAATATCTCTTCAAGATACAGGCCGTACCATCTGTCTTGTGGCTTCATAGCTTTTCCTTTGTTCACAGATTGAACAGAATCCTTTTATTGGGTTTGTTGCCATTGCAGTTGCCGTCCTTTGCTCTGGATTTGCAGGTGAAACTCACATTGAATTCAAGGGAAAAATACTGGTGGTAGTGATTTCACTCATTGATTTACTAATCAAATACAGTCCAAAGCTTGAGAAACTAAAAAAAGGCAAATCATAGCACCCAGTGATGTGCCCTCGTGCATAAAACTGATGCCAGATATTTCTTCTGAAGTAGATTTATTTTACTTGCATTGCTGTTTCACTTCACCTGTTTGTCATAAAATAATGAGAATATTTAGTTCCATCTAACAGTGTTGTTTCTACTTTAAGGTGTGTACTTTGAGAAAGTGTTGAAGAGCTCAGATACATCTCTGTGGGTGAGAAACATTCAGATGTACATCTCTGGCATAGTGGTCACCTTGATCGGTGTTTATATGACCGATGGAGAAAAAGTCCTGGAGAAAGGATTCTTCTTTGGTTATACGCCCTGGGTGTGCTTTGTGATATGTAAGTGTGAAATGCTGAGGATGCGATTCTTTTGTTCGTTTTGTTTTTCTTTACTTTTTAGCTAACTCATCTATTTGTGCTTCCAGTCCTGGCCAGTGTGGGTGGTCTGTACACATCGGTGGTAGTGAAGTACACAGACAACATCATGAAAGGCTTTTCTGCTGCAGCTGCCATTGTTCTCTCTACAGTGGCATCTGTCATCTTGTTTGGACTACAGATCAGTAAGTTTACCAATAATTGAGAAACAAGTGTAGCTGACTCATCAGTCTTGGCTACAATTATGTCCATAAGTTTTTGGGCAATTACACAGTCGTCTTAGTTTTGTCTCTGTACACTACCACAGTTTTCAAATCAGTCAAGATATGATTGAAGAGCATACGTTCAGCTTTAATTCCAGGGGTTTGACAATAGAATTGCATTAACTGTTTAGGAATTGCAGCTAGTTTTATTCATAGTTCCCATTTCCAGAGGCTCAAAAGTAATGGGATAAACTAAAATAATTTTAAATATAAGGATTGTGGATGAAAATCCTTTGCTTTAAGACTAGAATCCATGGACATCATCAAATGCTGGGTGTCTTCCCTTGAGATGCTCTGCCAGGCCTTTACTGCAGCTGCCTTCAGTACCTGCTTGTTTATGGGTCTCTCTCTGCATTCAGTTTTGTCTTCAGAAACTGAAAAGCATGCTCCGTTGACTTGAGATCAGGTGACTAACTTGGCAAGTTCCGTGCCTTGAGAAATGCTTGGGTTGCTTTTGCAGTGTGCTTTGGGTTATTACCCATTTACATTGTGAAGCACCATCCAGTTTTGCAGGATTTAACTGAATCTGAGCACAGAGTATTGCTCTGTACACTTCAGAATTCATCCTGATACTTATATCAGTAGTCACGTCATCAATAAACAGTAGTGACCCGTTTCCACGGACAGCCATACATGTTCATACCATAACACTCTTGTTTCCTCCTCATACTTTTCTCTTCCCATCATCCTGGTCCAAGTTCATCTTGGTTTCCCAAAGAATTCTTTTTCCTAGAACTGAGCAGGCTATTTTAGATGTTTTCTGGGAAAAGCTGATCTGGCTTTCCTGTTCACATAATAAAAACGAAGCTACAAATCAACAAATTAGGAGAATAAAGTTTATTTTTGTTGAAACTTTGTAGTCTCCTACAGTTATAATTATTCCTAGGAAGTTTAGGACTTTTAAAGCCCTTTTCCATGAATCACTCATTGAGATTGCATTGATTTGGAAATAACATCTTTTCCATGCATCATAATTTAATCAAACTCTTACTGTTTACTTTTAAATAATATAAATGTGTCATTTTCTTTTTGCCCTCCTGTACAGCTTTCACATTTGCATCTGGAGCCTTGCTAGTGTGTGTCTCCATCTACCTGTATGGACTTCCAAAGCAAGACACATCCAGAGTGGTCCGGCTAGAGACAGACAAGGAATCCAAAGAGAAACTAATCTCTGTGTGAGGCACTGACTGGCAGCAGAAAACCAGAGGCCCAGAGTATTTAACAAATGAACACTGAGTTGGCTCTGTGTCACTGCCTTGGATAGATTACGGCATCTTTGCCACTTTAATGTAGGTCACATCCATCCACATGGGATGGATGTGACCTACATTATCAGTACTGTTTCCTGATAATTTGAAGACATCTTAATATTTTTAATGTAAATTCAAAGCAATCTCTCAGTTGAAAAAGTTCTTTTTTTTTAAACTGACCCTTAACAGCAAGCTGCTAGTAAAGCCATGTATGACCATCAAGTAGTAAGGGGAGTTACTCTTACTTTGACACCTCTGTATTTCTTATAGAGTGTAAATATCTCCTTAATTGATTTTTTTTTTTTTTTTTTACTACTGTCAGTTATTGGTCTGTTTTGAACTGTGCAATGAGAGTTACTTAATTTCAAATCACATAGTGCTAATTCTGAACGTGCCCAAATGACAGACTGCATGTGTTTATATCATCTCACCAGTGTCTTGTATCTTTTGTATCACTTCTGTTTTTAAAGCTTTTATTAAAACAGAAGTTTGTATTTCTAAATGGATGTTCAGAATACACCCAATCCTACCAATATACCTTCAATTGATTTCAGTTGAATCAAGAAATACACATTCATTTTGACAATGTAAAGCTCTGTATTTACAGTACAACCATAGCAGTACTTACAACAGTGAGAAAGCACTGACAAAGCATTAACAGACTTTGAGTTTCACATTTTATCAACTGGTGTGATGCCCAGGATCCTCATCCCGTTGGCCAGGACTGAGCACGCGCCGCTAAACAGTCGTAACCTTGCCTGTGGACATTTGGAGAATGATGAAGCTCTATTTTCATTGTGTGAAATTTTAACACTGTTAGCAATGCCTTAAACTATTAAAAAAAATAGTGAAATGTGTAACTGTGATGTAAACACCCATTGTTTCTTGCAGACATGTTCAGTTGAAGCTAATTATCAATATTTAAAATAGTTTTTGACCAACAGGCAAATCTAACATTTCTGGGGGGTTGTGCCAGGGAAACAAAGAAATCTTCATTATAACATTACAACCTAATATTTTAAAGTCCTTTAGCTCTTTGTTACACTATTTTTCAACAGCCATCTTAAAATTTATGCAACTAACGCAAGTATCAGCCACTGACATTAGTAAATACCATCCAGTTAACTAATATGCTGCGTCAAATCAATAGTGCTGATATCGGCTGATGGACAAACGTATTGGGCCACATCTTACATCATTTGAATTCAGGTAATTTAGTCTAGTTGCCACAAGTTTATAAAATCAACCACCTAGCCATGCAATCTGCCGTTACAAACATTTGGGAGAGAATGGGTTCTAAAAAGTTCAGTGAGTTCCAGCATGGTAGTGTAATAGGATGTGAATGTTGCAACAAGCCATTTTGTGAAATTTCTGGTATTATTGCAAAGTGGAAGCATTAAGGAAACTCAGCCACAAAGCAGAGAAGGCCCTTTTCTGTTCCAGCATAACTATGCCCCAGTACATAAAGTAGTAAAGGTATGGCTGGATGAGTTTGTTTTGGAAGAACTTGACTGGCCCATACAGAGCCCTGACCTCAACTCTATCCAACACCTTGCAACGAAGAAGTTTCCACAATCTTATAGAAAGCCTTCCCATAAGAGTGGAAGCTGTTACAGCTGCAAAGTGGGGACCAACTCCATATTAATGCCTATGCATTTAGAATGGGTCATAAAAGCTCCTTTAAGTGAAATATGTAGGTGGCCCAATACTTTTGTCTCTATGGCGTATATCAGTGTGTCTACTAATCAACATAAATTCTCAAAGCTGACCAATGTGCTGATTTGTTTGCCATTTTCATGATCTATATCACTATAATGTTATCATTTATGGCAAGATGCAAGGAGTAGAGGTGGTGAAGGTGGATGAGCTTAAATACTTGGGAGCAACCATCCAAAGCAATGGACAGAGCACAAGAGAGGTGAAGAAGAGAGTTCAGGCAGGGTGGAGTGGGTGGAGACGAGTGTCAGGGGTGCTTTGTGACAGAAGGATAGCAGCAAGAGTGAAAGGGAAGGTTTACAAGACAGTAGTGAGACCTGCTATGATGTATGGTTTGGAGACGGTGGCACTGACAAAAAGACAGGAGGCAGAGCTGGACGGGGCAGAACTGAAGATGTTGAGATTTTCCCTGGGAGTGACCAGGATGGACAGGATTAGAAATGAGTACATCAGAGGGACAGCTCATGTTGAGAAGTTTGGAGACAAAGTCAGAGAGGCAAGGCTGAGATGGTTTGGACATGTTCAGAGGAGGGATAGTGGATATATTGGACAAAGGATGTTGAAGATGGAGCTGCCAGGCAGGAGGAGAAGAGGAAGACCACAGAGAAGATTCATGGATGTAGTGAAGGAGGACATGCAGAGGGTTGGTGTGAGAAAAGAGGATGCAAAGGACAGGGTGAGATGGAGGCAGATGATCCTCTGTGGCGAC
>VUQH01024575.1:12737-29612 GCA_015106775.1 Etroplus canarensis
AATATAATTTTTTTTTTAATATTTTTTTTGGTTTTTTTTTTGGGTTTTTTTTTTTTTTTTGGGGGGGGGGGGGTTGATCGAGCATATACTGCGTACACACATTGTTGTTGCTGTTGTCTACTTGCTGCTGCTTTATTCATTCATGACTAAATTTCCCAGACTGGGATGAATAAGGTTCTATCCAGCCATCCAATTGATTCTGATTCCATCCATCCATCCACCCATCTATCCATCCATCCATCCATGCTCTCCCCCTTTGACAGCTGGGTTAGGGCCATGCTAGCCACGAGTACAGAAAAATTCAAGGTACCGCGCGATGATGCAGACTATGATGCAAATATTGAGACTCTTTTTTTCGTCACATTTGTTTGATGTGCTGTCTATTTTTGCAATTGTATGCAAAGAATTGCTTATTTTTTAAATGACAATTGTGCATATTCATGTAGGGTTTTTTTTTTTTGCAAAATAATGGGGAGTCAATGGAGATTATCAAAAGAGCTGCAGCTTTGGAGCCACAGGTTCGAGATTCCTTCTGAAGAAGGCTGTTCAATCAAGACATCTCTGAAATATTCCTACCCTGTCATTGGAGAAGTGGCCCAAATATGCTCCTGATCATTGTGCAGTGAAAGTACAACTATGTATGTTTTATTAGCATATTCAGATTTTGATGACCACTTTGCTTTTTGCAAAGGTCAAAACAGTCACTGCAGAGCATTCGTTTAGATATGTGTACAAAATACCAAATGTCAGCTGTTTCCATTAACACTATTTACTACTTATAGTATTTGTTTCCAAACAGAGTTTGTATTTCTTGTAATAAATCTAATTCCATAACACAAAATATAAATGCAAAACCAATTACTCTGTGCTAGGCAGCAACACCAATGTCATGTGAACCCCTAGATTATATTAAGACTGTAATTGGCAGAAGTTCTGCTCCCCCCAGTGGTGGCAGGTTTTACAAAACAAGAATAGAGTCCAGCTTTTACACAGATTGTATTTTTTCTAAACTTGTGATTTAGATGAAGATCAGATCACATCATTGTAGAAATCCTTATTCAAAAGGGCAAAATATTCTTGATACGGTATACCTGCTTTAACGTTACAAAAGTAAATGAATGGCTCCTGCCCTGCACAAGCAAAGATGGGGAGATACAATCTTACCTGAGTGGGGCTTGTGTTCATTGCCAACTGCCACTATTCTGGTGTAATGTAGTTGTATAAACCGTGACTGCACTGGGTGGGCAGATAAGACTTACAGTCAGGGTTCGGGTTAATTGTTTTTTCCTGCAAATTTCAGGAAAACAGCGGCATTTTAAGGTACTAAAAAATGAGCTGCACAGAAGGCAGACAGAACAGCTATAGACAAATTATAAAGAAGGGTAAACTGAGAGCAAGAAGTTAAGAAAAAAGCTACAGAGCTAAGAGGGCAGATCTGATGTCTTTAGAGGCAGCAGACAGGAGACTAAAGGACAGCCGGCTCAGACATGAGAAAACTCTAACAGCATGGCCCACTTTATCATTTACTCCTCCCCACAGCAGCTAATAATGCAGCAAGCTGGAGCTTCACGAATATTATCTGTCACAGTGTGTCTCAACAGACATGATAGTGCATGTGAATTCAGGCATTGTAACCATTACCAAACATGAAGGGTGCAGCGTTCTTGCCACTCTTGAGAAATGAAAATAAAGACAACTCATTTGTGTTTCATGCAGCGGGATTCTCCGTGCTGAGGATTTCAGTCCGTTTCATCACTACTTATTAACTTTTTCAGTCCCCTTTACTCCCTCTCACTCTCTCCAGCATACATGCTGTATAATGAACACACACACTCCTACACAACCTGTCAGAAATCACAAGACATGCTGTTTCCTCTCCTGTTCTGATGATAATTTGCCTGCTACAAGGGGGAAGCGCGTTTCACAACCCATCAAAAAATTAATTACACACAATTTGGAGAAGTCTCTTCTGAGAGCTTTTGAGGTTTCTAACAAAAGTATGAAATCAAAAACAACACCAGTTCGAGACAGGTGTGTGACAGACACCCACACCAATTACTTATTTTCTATATGGGTGATTCTGTGGCTCAGTGGGTGGCATTGCCACCTCACAGTGAGAAGGACCTGGCTCTGGTTCACACACACTTCTACCGGTGTTTGAATCTTCTCACCATGTTTCCTCACCCTGTAGTTTTCAGACCAAAGGCATCCAAAGTCATTTGGACGACAGACTAAACTGCCCATATGGAAGAGACTGAGGAAGCATGCTGTGAGTGCAGAAAGGCACTACACTGAAGAAAAGTGAGCTGCTGGTGTATGAGCTTAAAAAGAACTCACATTTTAAAACAAATGGAAAGAAAAAGGTCTGTTCTTGAAGTGCTGTGGTGCATTAGTAAGGGTTTATAATGCTGGCAAGCCTCAGTTTGAATCAAGGAACTAGATATTTTATTTAAAAAACTCTAAGCAAAGACTAAACTCAGTTCTGTTTCTCTCTCTCTCTCTCTCCCCCAAAAGTGTTTTCAGCCTCCTAATGATCCTTTAAAGCATTGACTATACCGTAAATCACAATTACAAAGGCAGCCACCCAAGTGAGTCATTAGTTCCAAAGCAAGTAGAAGTGTCAGTGTGAAAGGCCAGAAAGTTGCTGCTTGAAGTGCTGGTGCATAAGCTGCAAACACTGCAGAATTATGTAATACTGTATAACAGAGAAAGAGTGCTTTAGGAAAACAGACCCTAGACTTATTCAAGTACACTTAAGTCAACATCAACAAAAAAACATAGCAATCTTCACTAAATTACCAGGTAAGGGCCAATTTTGGCAGACCTTAGTGTTCCATTTACATCCAACTTCCACTCTGTTTCAGCCAAAACTCTTAAACAGTTTTACTTTACTGCGCCACAGTATTTCTAAAATGAAGGGGAAATAAATATAAGTGAAGTATGTAGTACACATAGAGTATGTGGTATATCTATATAGATACAGTAGTCTGAGCTGTTGTGAGTTGTGAAGTGCAGCTGCTAAATGTATAAACATCATTAACAGCTGTAGTATTTTTGGAAGTTTTAAATAAGAAACATACAGTAATGTGAAAAATAAAGTTTCCACAGGGCTCTGCACAGTCCTGTGTAAAACTAAGTACACCTTTACTGCTTCCACCGGAGCTAAGAAGGTATGTAGCAGCCAGGTACTGGCAATCAAATGCACATGATTAACTGATCATCAGCCAGTGTGACCACCTGTATAAAAGCAGGACTTTTGGCAGTTTGCTGGTATGGAACATTCAGGTGTGTGTTAACACGATGCAAAAAATGCAATACATCAGCAATAATCTCAGAGAAGCAATTGTTGTTGCCCATCAATTTGGGAACAGTTATAAGGCCATTTCTAAACAATTTGAAGTCCATCATTCTACAGCGAGAAAGCTCATTCACAAGTGGAAAATATTCAAGACAGCTGCCAATCTTCCCAGAAATGGACGTCCCAACAAATTCAACCCGAGGTCAAACCTTCGCAATGCCTAAGGAAATTGCAAATAAAGAGCTACATCTCAGATTTTTCGGCCTCATTTAACACATTAAATGGTAAATTTCATGACAGTACACGCAGAAAAAGACCGAACAAGTATGACTTGTTTGGAAGGGTCATCAGTAGAAAGCTTCTTCTCTCTGAAAAGAGCATGGCAGCTCAGCTTAGGTTTACAAAGTTTCATTTGAACAAACCACAAGGCTTACTGACCAGATATCCTTTGGCCTCCACAGTCTTGGAGGGCTAAAGATTTGGACTGGTTTCCCAGCCACGCACCATGCAATCAGTGAGTGGACCATATACCAAATTAAATCAAATGTGAGGCCATCTGTCTTGACAGCTAAAGCTTTGCTGAAATGGGGTCATGCAACAGGAAAATGATTCCAAATATACAAACAAATCTAAAAGAGAATGCCTGAAGAAAAGAATCAAGGTGTTGCAAAGGCCCAGTCCAAATCCAGACCTCAGCCCGACTGAAATGCTGTGGTGACAAATGCTCACAAACCTCAATGAACTGAAACAGTGTTGCAAAGAAGTGAGGGCCAAAGTTCCTCCACAATGATGTCGGAGACCAATAAAGTCATACAAAAATTATTACTTCAAGTTTTTGCTGTAAAAGGTGGTTCTATGAGCTATTGAATTATGGGATGTACTTAGATTATCACAGGGCTGCATAATAAGAGACTATAGAATGCAGTGATTTTAATATTAAATCAGTGTTTTTCAGTCTTTTTGTGTTTTGTTTTAGGCTCATTGCCTCTGCTAAGGTGGTTGACATTATTTTGATATGTCTGTCTGTTTGTTAGCAGGATTAAACATATTTGCATGAAATATTTTTATTGTGTTATTGCTCATAGTTATGGCCCAACATGGAAATTACTCACATTTGGAGTCAACCTGGATTTAGGAAATTTTGAAAGACTTCTCTGATCATTGTGAGAGAACAAAGACATCAAAATAAAAAATAGAGGAGACATCATCCTGAAGTCAAAGAAGCTATCACAAATTAATCCTAATCCAAATATCCTTCTGGATTCCAGGGGTCATTTCATACACATTATGTAGATAATTTTCAACTTTGGCAGAAGGATTTGAAATGCTAGTGTTTTTCAGAGGTCTTTGAGCGTTTTAACTAGAAAGTGACTTTTCCTTTTTCTTCTGAGAGTAATACGTTTAACATATCACTCACAGAGAACATTATTACAATGGCCCTGGGGTGTAGAGCACAGTGAAAAGAAAAACATTTCAGAAAACAAAGCACAATGGAAAACACAACATTTCACCTTGTGTAAAGGGTATGAGCAACATTTCTTGTTTGTAACTGGACAGAACCAGGGTGTCTGACAGCAGGTCATTTTTTGTTTTTAATATTCGGAGCAGAGTTTATTGCAAATTTTAAACTAAATTTGAAAGAACAAAAGACGAAACTGAAGTCATGGGGAACTATAAAATAAAAGGACGTTTATATGATGCAATTTTCAAATATGCTTTCCAAATATGATGACATAAAAATATCTGAGTGTAGTAAGCACACTGGCAGAAATATTTGTTTTCCTGTTTTGTTGTTGTGTTTGATGCCTCTGGTGCATTTTTCTGCACAGCAATTAAATATATAACTAAATATGCCATAGGTCATAGATAATTTGAAAGCATGCTGACAATAATGCTTCTGTACTTTTACATCAATAAGCTTTTAAATGCAGGGTTCTTACTTTCAAACAGGTATTTTCACATTGTTGTACTGGCAGTTTTATTCAAGTACCAGCTTTTCTGCTCCTTTTTTAAATCACCAGTCCCAAGTTAAAACAGAGCTCTCAAAGCTTTTTGCACAAATTTATGAGCTAGCTCTTGGTTTTCTTTAATTTGAGAAAGTAGAAAAAGACATTAGGGACTGACTCTGTAATATTAAACTTTCTAGTAGAGTCTCACTGAGGTACCTCAAGTCTTAATCACGCTAAATATTTTTGACAACAGGTTCCAGCTCACAGCAACATCACTTGATCTCATCTTGCTTCCTTTCTTATTCCCATAACTTCCAAACCACACTTCTGAGGAGCACATCCTTGCCTATTAACACAGGGAATGGTTACATAAAATCTCATTTAATAGTGTAAGAATAAATAAAACACCACTGCGGGCTTAATAAGTGCATTATGCAGATTAGCATTAAAGGGAGCAAAGGCAAGAGTGATTAACTTGATGATTAGTGATTATTAGAATTTAATTTAATTTAATGTCTATGGAAATGTCAGAGTGGAAAAAAAACTCCCAAAAATTAATTAAAGTTGGAGAATAAGAAACAGTGTGATGCTGCCAATACCTGCTTTTCTGCAAAAAAGAAGCCTCCAGGCACCAGCAGGGGTTTGGGTGTAGACCTCCCCTCACTGTCCACAGAGGGCGCCCTCTCACTACCCCAAGAGTGTGAGCGCTGCATCATGGTCTGACGCTGAGCTCTCAGTCCTCTTTGTCCCTGACTACCACCTCCATCCTCACCGCTCTTACTGTCCGTGCCAAGCTCAGTTGGGCCCTGGGATGATGATTCCTTAAGGGGCCCAGCCTGGAGCAGACTCCTGGGGATATCATATCGGAGTCTAAGCAAACTTGGAATCTGGTACTCATCACTGTACCTATGAGATACATGAGATCCAGGTCTGGAGGGACAAGAGCAGGAAGAGGAGGAGGTTCCTGCAGAACTGTGCTCTGGGTTAAGCATGGGGCGAAAAGGAGATGGAGGAGGAGTTGGGGGAGGAGCAGAAGGATGTGAAGAAGGAAAAGATGGAGCAGCTGGAAGGCTTGTCACAGAGCCAAATTCCTCCCCTCCTCCCTGGCTGGCCATGTCCAGACTCCCCATACATGATGAATAGCTCCCTGAGTAAGAGGAGGGACTGCCTGTTACTATGCCAATCCCGCTGTCTAAAGAGCTCTGCCGCCCGCTGTCATGGAGACCACGAGGATGGAGGTGAGCAGAGGAGAGATGACTCCCAGAGCCCCCCATCACAGCAGCATAAAGCCGGTCATCAGAACTGGTCAGTCCCTTCAGTGTGGAAGAGCTTGATGCTGTCTCATTAGAGAAGTGAGGTCTAGCTAATGGCTCCACCCAAAATGGAAGTCTGCTTCCATAGCTCGCATCTGATTGACTAGAGGAAGAGCTGGAGATGCTGCTGTGGTCATCTCCAGCAACAGATGTACTGCAGCTGTAGGTGGAGGCTGAAGAGGGAGAAAAGGCTATTAGAGCGAGAAGAGTGAAACGCACACTGAAATAAATTAATTTGCACCTACCACCTAGTTAAACTGCTGATAGAGATGTTTAAATCAATAATACATAAATTGTGCCTTTAACTTGGCTCTGTATACAAAATGTTATAACCCTGAGAAATTAATGTTTAGTCATCTGCTCTTTTACCTAAACAGTAAGGGTAGAAAAAAATAAATATTTGCTACACAAACGCTCACTGAACTTTGGACTTAGTCAGCAAAATAATTTAGCATTTCCTCTAACTACATGGAGCTTCACATTTGTGACTAAGATACACACATTATTATGACCAAAACAAAATTTCCAAGACAGCAGTATGAATATACAGCAGTGATTAAACTTCTGTGTGGGCAGAAGGGCAGCAGTGCAGGTGTACAAGGAGCAATGATAAGAAAGAGATTCATAATTCACAGAAACATCTGAAGGTTCTCAGATGATGCACTTCATTCTTATGAAGCATTATATAATGAATTTAGTGTTTCAAGTGTAACTTGAGGTAAAGTTAATAAAGTACATACCTGTACTGCTCGCTAAGCTGAGCTGAGACAACATGCTCAGTCTTTTCTCCAGTTCTGATGCCTCAAGGCTGATTCGTTCCTCTGTTGAAGCTGGGTCAGCACTGGGATCTGCTGTTGGTACAAACAGCACATACAGACATACACAAACAAATAAACATTACAATAGTATACTTTTTAAGATTATTCAAATCTTACCAACCCATTTTTGTATTACCAAACCATTGTAAGGAGTTTGACAAAAGAACTGCATTGTGTGTTGAGGAATTATAGCCATTTTTAGACATAGTCCACCATTTTCAGAGGCTCAAAAGTAATGAGGCAAATCAGCTGAATTTTAAATAGAAAGATTTTTTTAATACTTGGGTGAAAATCATTTGATTTAATGCCTGAAGTCTAGAACCCATGGACATCACCAAATGCTTTGGTTCCTCCCGTGAGATGCTCTGCCAGGCCTTTAGTTGCTGCTTGTTTGTGGGTCTCTCTGCCTTCAGTAACTGAAAAAGCTGCTCTGTTGGGAGAGATCAGGTGATTGACTTGGCCATTGAAGAATATCCCATTTCTTTGCCTTGAGAAACTCTTGGGCTGCTTCTGCAGCATGCTTTGGATTATTATCCATTTGCACTGTGAAGCACCATCCAGTCAGATTTGCAGCATTCTGCTGAATCCGAGCGGAGAGTATAGACCTGTACACTTCAGAATTCATTCTGCTACTTCTATTAGCAGTCACATCATCAATAAACATTAGTGACCTGGTTCAATTGGCAGCCATACATGCAAATGCTATAACACTGCCGCCACCATTTTTGACAGATGATGTGGTATGCTTTGGGTCATGAGCTGTTCCTTTCCTCCTCCATACTATTCTTTTCCCATCATTCTGATCAAAGTTCATCTTGGTTTCATCTGCCTGAAGATGTTTTTCCCCAGAATTGGCCAGGCTCCTTTACATGTTTTTTTGGAAAAGTCTCATCTGGCCTTTCTGTTCTTGAATGGTTTGCACCTTGTTGTGTATTTACATTCATGAAGGCATCTCTTGATTGTAGAGTTTGACAGTGATACGGCTACCTCTTTCAGAGTGTTCTGAACTTGGCTAGATGTTGTCAAGTGTTTTTCTTAACCGAGTAAAGAATTCTGTGATCATCCACCTCAGTTGGCTTCTGTGGTCTTCCAGGCCTTTTGATGTTGCTGAGCTAGCCAGTGCATTCCTTTATTTTTGTTTTTCAGTCTAATAATGGCCTCCTTCTGCAGATCACTGATAAGCTGACATGGACCCTCAACACCACCTCTCTGGTAAAGAAGGCACAGAAACACTTGCATTTTCTATATCAGGTAAGAAGAGTACACCTCCCCTCTCCCATCCCCACCACTTTCTATAGGAGCATTATAGCAAGTGTGCATTTCAGTCTGGTTTCAGGACTACAAAGCTTCACACCAGAAGTCTGTACAGAAAGCGGTGAGGACCGAGGAAAAGGTCAGTGGGACATCTTTGCCTTCCATCCAGGACACTGCATGCAAGAGCTGTTGAACTAGGGCTCATAATATCATAAAATATCCTACTCACCCACATCACGCTGCCCTCTGGCAAGAGGTTTCACAGCATCCAATGCAGAACATCAGGTTTATCTCACAAACCTTAAGACTTCTTATCTTCAAATGACATAGTGTTGTACCTTATTTTGTAATCAGTCTTGTCTCTTGTTGTCTTTGTTGATAATTGATTATATTTTTCTATATTTTGACTAGTAATGTATTATTCATATTTAGTGACATAATGTTGTAACATATGTATTAGTAATATTCAGTCCTTTTTATTTAACTTTACCTAAATTTTGTTTTTTGCTAATTTTGCTCACTGCCTACTTACAGACTAACAGGACTTGCAAATGCCCTATTATATGTAGTATACTTATTCAAATATCCTGTATGTTCATTAGTTAAGTGATCTTTACTGAGCTTTCATTTTTTTTAAAAACTTTTACATAAATTCAATATGTAAAAATCATGTAAAATAAGTTCCATTTTGAGAGAAAATGTTTATTTTGCAAGTAATTCAACGTTCTCTGTCCTAGCATATCAACTATAGAATAAATCACCCTCCTTGCCCCATTTTGGATACATACGCATGCTGTGACTACATTTCTTTCTAACCTTCCCACAGCTCGGGTTTAATAAATTTTCTGTTTTGTATCTGCAGAAAATAGGGCAGCCTTATAAGTTATGTTGCAGAGCACAACACAAGGTCACTGATGTTTGACTTTTTTTCTTTTTTAGGAAAAATAATTAAATATTTCATTGTGCGAGAATATAGTTTAGAAACTGTTGTGATCTTAATACAAGGAGTAAAATATCAAGGCTGAAATTGTAAGAGTTCTGCTGTATTTATCAGCCTGCCCTTTAAGAGGTCTGACGTGTGTGTGTGTGTGTGTGTGTGTGTCTAACTCTTGCAACAGCTTGTAAATTTAACATCTCCCAGGGGGACGTTGTAGGCGCCTTGATTATCTGTTGGAAGACTAATTTTGTGTAAAACCATGCCAATTACACACCTAATTTATGCTATATATACATACAGTAGAGGCGGGTGGACGTTAGGGGGAAGGCATGGCTTCTGAGGTGTTTGTGTGTGCGCCAGTGTGCAGACATTGCAGTGGGTCAGTGGGTGTTTGTATGGGTGTCAACAACCTAACACCTGGAACTCTGCCCCTGGATTCCTGCAGCTAATGCTAATATGCAGATGCCAAGTTTCTTCACTACGCTATGTGAGGTGTCACCTAACATTTGCTCACGTAGCTGGTCAACTCTAATTATAGCCAGTTCTCAGCACTGAATGTCGAGGGGATTACAGTGGGCCCCAACACAGATTGACTCAGGCTGGATAATGTCAGGATAAAAGTTACAGGGAAGCTTAAGATCCTTTTTTTCCACTTGGAAGCAGTTTTCCCCATTTCTCTATCTTAAACTGCTTAATCCCCTGTATATGTACACAAATCACAGCAGTTTACTCTTAATTTATTTCAGCTAGTCTTCTACACAGTTAAACATTATATGAACTGATGTACAGATTTACTGGCAACACCTATTTGTGTAATGCACAGTTAGGTCCTTATATTCTGGACACTTTCACCATTGTTGTCATTTTAACTGTAAGAAAAACACATTCATGTTACACTTATGATAAATATGAGTTTAAAGTGCAGGATTATCAGATTCAGGGTTGAACAAAAATAATACATTATGCATTAAATGAGTTGTTTTTTAAAAAACATATAGACATAGATAAACACTGTATTTAAAGGTACCCTCTGGAGTTACTTGGCACTGCAATTCTATGATGCAATGTTTTGAATCACTGGATCCCCTGTTTCATTTGTTTGCCTTATGCATGTGTACAAGAATATTTATATTCCTGGGTGTGATTTTGCATGATTCAACTGATCTACACAGGCAATGCACCAACAAAAGGCTGGGAAAGAATGTTTAAATAGTAAAAAAAAAAAAAGTTTAATGTTTTATAGGAATGGGCATACGCTATATGGACAAAAGTATTAGACCACCCACACATTACACCTACAGGAGGTTTTATGACATCCATTCTAAAACCATAGGCATTGATATGGAGTTGGTTCCTCCTTGCAGCTATAAAAGTTTCTGCTCTTCTGAGAAGGCTTTCTACAAGATTTTGGCATGTATCTGTGGGAATTTTTGCCCGTTTAGAAGAGCATTTGTAAGGTCAGACACTGATGTTGGACAAGAGGGCCTGACTCTCAGTCTCTGTCCTAGTTCATTACAAAGGTATTCAGTGGGGTTGAGGACAGGATTCTGCATGGGCCAATCAAGTTCTTCCACACCAAAATCATCCAACCATGACTTTATAGGACTTGCTTTGTGCACTGGGGCACAGTCAAGCTGGACCTTCCCCGAATGGTTCCCACAAAGTTGGTAGCATAGAACTGTCCAAAATGCCTTGGTAAGATTTTCTTTCACTGGGGCTAAGGGAACTGACAGCACTGAACACCTCTGTTCAGTGCTGTCAGTTCTGGAATATGACAGCACTGAATGATAGCGGGTTTCTGGTAGCTTGATGTTTGATTCTTCTCAAATTGTTGGCAATTAATTTGCATCTTTTTCTCGCGACAAATTTTTTGCAATCCTTTGGGGTATTTGCAACAAAAAGTGTGATGGTTCTGTGGTCACGTCCCAATATCTTGGTAATTTCAAGAGTGCTGCATCCCTCTGAAAGATGTTTTATAGTTTTTGACTTTTCAGAGTCTGTTAGATCTCTTTTCTGGCCCATTTTGCCTGAGGAAAAGAAGCTGCCTAATAATTGTGCTCACCTGATATAGGGTGTTGATCTCCTAAGGTCACACCCTACCTCGTCACACAAATGCACATCACCTCATATGCTTAAATCCAATAGGCATTCAAGTTTATACAGCTTGGAGTTGGAAAGTATGCACAGAAATGACCATGTGGTCAAAATACTCACTTTCCTAATAATTGTGCACCCAGTGTAACGTGTAATCCTATGTCATATCACTATTACTGCAAACTGTACAAATACAAAATATGTTGATGTATGGCAAGTTTTATTTAAAATTCATACCAATAAATCTGCACTAAATTGAACTAGAGTGAAGCTATGAAATGGAAAAGTAAAGGTTTCAATTGACAGTGGAATTTAAAACGTGGATACAAAAATGCATCCATTTTTAATTTTATTTTAAAAACAGACCCTGAGGCAAGTACCTGTATTCTATAAGTCAGATCCTTGGTACTGTATGTGTTCTGTACTACTTTTCTCTTTCCAACAGTCTATAAATCTCTAAAGCAAGTTCCTGTGGAATTAGCAGTATGTTACAATCACACACAAGTCACACACAAATGCATGACTCCCTTAATCTACGATATGACCCCTGGGGCATGAAGCATGTGGTGTTTCTGTTAGTATGGCGCCTGACGCAATTGCTAAACATGTGAACTAAACAGGCAGTTAACACTTTCAATGGCAGTCACATACCAAAGGGCCTAACTGTTTTACTTCAGAACAATGGGTTATATTAAAGTTCTGCATTCATGACATATATTTGCACCAATCAACAACCTCCAAGGGTTGAAAAATGAAGTCAGTGAGGGATTGCCAAAAGTTACAGTTCCTAAAATTACAATTTGATACTAACTCATAAAGTCAGAGTCAGCCCTCCAAGACTCAAAATATAACACCCAACTTTAGAGAAGAAACATACTGTACATGTTTGCAGATGATTACAGAAAGCGGTGTTGGTCTGGTGAATATGCAGATTGCAACAACTGAATATCTGTCCTCACCCACTTCATTTCCTAACCTGTCGGACAACCAGTGATGGTTGTCAGGAAACAAAATGGAGTCATCCCCAGCCGCATACACAAGTATGCCCACTCTAGAGATTTATGTTTGAAGATATAAATGAAAATCAGAAGTGCATTTAAATGTAATAGGATTTAGTAATTATAAGTTAAGTTTTTATACCACAAAAGCCATAGATTATAGACTAATTGATAGTTGTTCTGCATTGTAATGGCACTTTATGGGAAACCCCAGCTACAAGAAATATGAACGAAAGCTAGTTAGTATTCGTCCATTTCGCGCTACTGTAGAAATATGGTGGCACAACACAGTAACTCCTATGGAAGGGGACCTGCTAACATTATATATATAAATCTTTTCATAAGTGAACAAAAACACAATTATTATGCTAGAGTGATTTTACCGTAAAAAGCATAAATATGTATGTTACTCAATTTCTGATACCAGATCACCTTAAATCTGACACACTGGTACTTTAAAATTATACATTAAGAGAATGGCAGTTTGAGAAACCGGAGGATACTAACAAAGGGTATTATAACTGCCAGCTGTTTGCGGTCTTTACTTGCATGTGAGTATTTATTAGCAGGTGTCTGTGTGATATACCTTGTTAACCAAGCTGTCTAGCATTGGCTAATTTCTGAGTACTCTACTGTCCCATCCAAATACGGTCACTAATGGTTCTGAAAAACCCAGCTGGTGAATTCCACAATGTTCATCTTGCAGCATCAAAATGTGTGTCCAAAAAGAAATGGGTGATATCCCTATGTCCATCTTTTACATACACTTTATGACTTGCAGACATTTCCCCAGATATTTTTTCCTAAATTTCAATTGATTCTGTCTGAAACTTGCATGTGTGTTCACCTGGCAGGTTAGGTCGCAGGCCATGCGGGGCCCTGCTGGGGGTGATGCCCCTGACGATGCAGTCAAATAGGAAACTGATCTGCTCTCCTTCTGAACAGGACAGGAAGAAAACACCAGCCCCTAGAAGATGAAGAGTCAAGAGACTTAATACATATATGATGGATCACTTCAAAAACATGACAAGAGTGGAAAAAACTACATTATGCTTTAAATAGTAGCTTAAAATCAGTATAATAAACTGAACAACAAATAGCAGGAGTGAGAATAGTCCTGTAGTAAATTGTTGAAATACTGAGGCCAGCTAGTATTCACTGTGGTTCAGAAGTCTGCAGTAAAGGCAAGTCTTTTCTTTCTTCTAAAGGTTACATAAAATGTCTATGAATTAAAATTCCCACTCTTCCATCAAGCCCACACAGAGGTAGACATCAGTGAAAACACAAGGCAAGCAAAAAAAAATTCATGAAATATCAAAACCTCACACAGCAGAGATATTAAACAGACAGGCAGAAAGTAAGGCCTTACTCAGGGGTTTGGTTAAGAAAGAAAATCATCTTAGGAACTGAGTTTGATGCTAATATAAAAACAGCTGAGAATGGAGAGCAGAAAAATGTTCACAAAATTCATCAGTCAGTCCTAAATAATGCCAGTCAGCAAAGCTTGTTTTTTAATGTGTTTTCAATAAACTGATTAGTTTAGAGTGGAGTTTTGTATTCATACAATAATGTAAAAGAAAAATCCAAAACTTGCAAATATCATTTTGTCTACTAAATACTTCTTTAATAAATAAGCAACTAAATGCTATTAAAATATGCTTTCAAAGCACCATGTTGCTCTTCAGTCTAAATTACTGAATAGAATTTCTCATCTAAATCACTGCTGAACACTAAATTCAATGGAAACACATTATCTCCATTATGCGCTCTGTTTTTCTTGAGTCAGTGAAAGGGCTTGAGATCAACACACTGCCTTGGTCAGTTTCCCACTATGAGAACAAGAACTTCTTCTTTTGGCTGCTCCCATTAGAGGTCACCACCGCAAATCATTTGCCTCCATCTCACCCTATCCCTTGCATCCTCTTCTGTCACACCAGCCCTCTGCTTGTCCTCCTTAAGTACATCCATGAACTGTGGTCTTTTACTCCTGCCACCATGCTCCAACTTCAATATCCCTTGTCCAATATATCCACTATTCCCCCTCTGTACATGTCCAAACCATCTCAACCTTGCCTCTCTGACTTTGTCTCAAACCGCTCAACATGAGCTGTTCCTCTGATGTACTCATTTCTAGTCCTGTCCATCCTGGTCACTCCCAGTGGAAATCTCAGCATCTTCAGCTCTGTCAGCTCCGGCTCTACCTCCCTTCTTTATGTCAGTGCCACCATCTCCAAACACTACATCATAGCAGTTCTCACTACCATCTTCTAAACCTTCCCTTTCACTGTTGCTGCTACCCTTCTGTCACCGTGACACTCATCTCGACCCACTTCAACCTGCCTGCACTCTATTCTTCACCTCATTTGTGCACTGTCTGTTGTTTTGGATGATTGACCCCAAGTATTTAAACTCATTCACCTTCACTACCTCTTGTCCTTGCATTGACTTTCATTCCTCTTCTCTCCAATGCATACCTCCACCTCTCCAGGTTTTCTTCCATTCTCACTACAGATCACAGTGTCATCTGCAAACATTAAAGGTTACGAAGACTTTTGCCTGACCTCATCTGTCAGCGTGTCCATCACCACTGCAAAAAAAAGAAGGGGTTAAATCCCTGATGTAATCCTACCCACAACTTGAACCCATCTATCACTCCAACCGCACATCTCAACACTGTCTCACTGTCCTCATACATATCCTGCACCGCCTTCACATACTTCTCTGCCACTCCTGACTTCCTCACACAATTTCTCAGCACCTCTTCGGCACCGTATTGTATGATTTCTCTAGATCCACAAAGACACAGCGCAACTCCTTCTGACCTTCTCTATACTTCTCCATCAGCACTCTCAAAGCAAAAATTGCATCTGTTCTATGAGAAAGTAAAATAACAGATACTGGTGTATGACCCTCAGCTGAAAATGTTACTAGTAAAAGCATCTATTTTGACAATTTTGACAAAAACCACACAAAAACTCTAAACAACATACCGTGGCTACAAGCAGTGATTCCTTTCACATTACACACAGTTAATTGTAATTATTTCAAACAATTAAATACTTTAAAGACAATCAAAGATATGACGAGTATTTAAACCTGTAGTTACATTTACACAAATGTTGTGGTTTGACTCATTAAATTAATGCCTCCCTTTTCTGTGAAATTATCCTATGGGTAGTTTTCCAACATTTCTTTTTGTAATCAGCACAATAGTATCCAACTAGTAAACTATGTTTTTTTTTAAAATCTAAAGAAAAATGTTGCACCATTTGTGACACAATGTCATTATGTAATTTTTAAGGGAACCTTTGAGGCCTTTCCTTATTCTGTTGCTTATATGCTGTCACAATGGTGAATGCTTATAGCCAAAGTTTCAGATAATGAGGTTAGTGTTTGTACAAGTAATTCCCAAGCTTCAGACTTACCATTGTGTAACATCTTCTTCCCTTTTTAATCATTTTGGAAAAGGAACATTAATTGTTGGAGTGTGGCAATTGGATGTACTTGTCCATCCTTATTTGATATAATACTTTAACTGCTCAACAGTCCATAGTCCATTGCCTGATTCTCCTCTTCATGATGCACTATATATTTACATCATTAGGAGATAAACAGGAAGAGAATCAAACCGTTCTACTATGGTGTAGGTACGAAGAGAAATGGAGTGGGGGTAATCTTGAAGGAAGAGTATGTGAAGAGTGTTCTGGAGGTGAAGAGAGTGTCAGACAGAATGATGACTTTGAAGCTGGAAACTGAAGGTGTGATGCTGAATGTTGTTAGTGCATATGCCCCACAAGTTGGATGCCAGTTAGAAGAGAAAGAGGAATTCTGGAGTAAGTTGGATGAAGTGGCAGAGAGTATTCCCAGGGGAGAGAGAGTGGTGATTGGAGCAGACTTCAATGGGCATGTAGGTGAAGGGAACAGAGGGGATGAGGAGGTGTTGGGTAGGTATGGTGTTAAGGAGAGGAATGTGGAGAGACAGATGGTAGTGGATTTTGCAAAAAGGATGGAAATGGCTGTAGTGAACACGTATTTCAAGAAGAGGGAGGAACACAGAGTGACCGGAGTGCACACAGGTGGACTATATCTTATACAGGAGGTGCAACCTGAAGGAGGTAGGAGACTGCAAGGTGGTGTCAGGGGAAAATGTAGCTAGGCAACATCAGATGGTGGTCTGTAGGATGACTCTGGAAAGCAAGAAGAGCAAGCCAATG
>VUQH01024576.1:0-22767 GCA_015106775.1 Etroplus canarensis
TGGATGAGTTTAAATACTTGGGATCAACCATCCAAAGCAACGGACAGAGCACAAGAGAGGTGAAGAAGAGAGTTCAGGCAGGGTGGAGTGGGTGGAGACGAGTGTCAGGGGTGCTTTGTGACAGAAGGATAGCAGCAAGAGTAAAAGGGAAGGTTTACAAGACAGTAGTGAGACCTGCTGTGATGTATGGTTTGGAGACAGTGGCACTGACAAAAAGACAGGAAGCAGAGCTGGAGGTGGAAGAGTTGAAGATGTTGAGATTTTCCCCGGGAGTGACCAGGATGGACAGGATTAGTAATGAGTACATCAGAGGGACAGCTCATGTTGAGAAGTTTGGAGACAAAGTCAGAGAGGAAAGGCTGAGATGGTTTGGACATGTTCAGAGGAGGGATAGTGGATATATTGGACAAAGGATGTTGAGGATGGAGCTGCCAGGCAGGAGGAAAAGAGGAAGACCACAGAGAAGATTTCATGGATGTAGTGAAGGAGGACATGCAGAGGGTTGGTGTAAGGGAAGAGGATGCAAGGGATAGGATGGGATGGAGGCAGATGATCCGCTGTGGTGACCCCTAACGGGAACAGCCAGAAGAAGAAGAAGAAGAAGAAGAAGAATGAAACATGTCATATTGTGCTGCTAGTCTTTCCTGCGCTGAATCTCTCTCTCTCCTGTATCTCCTTGCCTAGACATCTTTATGTTTCTGCATACCTCAGGCTGAACTAGTGTTAGGGTTATTCTTTTGAACTGACACTAAAATATTAAGGTGTGAATAGAAGAACAATATCTTCAGTCATGATCATCTAAATATATACCTTTAGCTGAGAATGACCAATGGTTATTATGGTCATTAATAAAAATAACAGTATCACACTCAGAAAACTCATCTACAAGTAAAAGTCCTTTTCTTGGAGTCCAAGATGGACAGGATTAGTAATGAGTACATCAGAGGGACAGCACAGGTTGAGATGTTTGGAAACAAAGTCAGAGAGGAAAGGCTGAGAAGGTTTGGACATGTTCAGAGGAGGGATAGTGGATATATTGAACAAAGGATGTTGAAGATGGAGCTGCCAGCCAGGAGGAAAAGGGAAAGACCACAGAGAAGGTTCATGGGTGTAGTGAAGGAGGACATGAAGAGGACTGGTGTGAGGGAAGAGGATGCAAGGGATAGGGTGAGATGGAGGGCAGATGATCCCCTGCGGTGACCCCTAATGGGAGCAGCCAAAAGAAGAAGAAAGTCAAAAGTAAAAGTACTTATTCTGGATGAAAAACGTTTTGGGTGGGTTATAAATGATGTTCTTGGATTAATATTACAGCTGCATGAATGTGTCTGTTTCATTTTACTGATGAAGATATTTAAGGCTGATCACATTTTTGAAATGTACCTTCGACTGTTCTCTTGTATTTTCCCCCAAGGGGTTGCCACAGTGGATTAATCCATATCTGTAATTTGGCACAGGTTTTACACTGGATGCCCTTCCTGGTGAGAGGGGCTTGTGTTCCCACATGAAATCTGACCAGGGATCTTTCGCTTGTATGGTGGATAGGTAGTTTAATTTATACCAAAGCATTATTTTCTTTAACATCATATGTTTTGTTGCATTATTGTCCCAGGAGGGGACTAATCTCAGAAGAATAGCTCTAAAGCTGGGTTACCAAACTATATTCAAATGTACTGATATAACAGCAGAGTAATTACTTTCAAAATCTATTACTAACACTAATAAAAATAATTATAAAATAACAATGATAAAAATACTAAAAATTAAAGCAGCTGATTTATGACATGGGCTATTTGGAAAATGTCTGGAGCCTGCATATGTTGAACTTGCCCATTTTGTTAAAACCCAGCATGGCAAGAGTTGATCACCCCCTCTCTTTCATCTGAATCTTCCAATAAAAGTCTTCCCTTCTAAGGTGCAAAGGGAGTTATTAAAAGCTACTTCACACTCAACATTCACTCCCATTCATTACTCATCTTGACCAAAGTGGCTATCTTAGATCTATTAGATTAGATCTGCTGAGATGATGAATCTGAGTAATTTCCTTGTTTACTTGGTGCTACCGCCACACGTGTGTATATGTATAATAATGTGCAAATCATAACTGATCCCTGAGTGGTGAAAGCTGAGCCATGGGCAGCTAGACTAGTACACTCCCATTGAAGAGAACAGGTCCACATGTGTAGACTGCCAAAAATTGCTGCTCTCCGATTTGCTTGCTACATCCAGGCTGTCCCAGTAGGACACAAACACATCAATGAAAATGACAGAAATGACAGCTTTAAAAGCTGGTAGTAAAGATAGTTTTCAGCCAGCTCCAGCAACATCATGGCTGTAATTTACATGATGGAAACAGTATGTGGTCCTTTATGGGACAAAGGGCTGTTCTTAGATGTACAGAGATTGTTTTTACTTTGATATCAGATTAGATTATCAGATTAATTGATGTCTGTTTTTATATTTAACTGGCCAAGCACTGCTTTCCTTAAATGTCCTGACTGCACACTGATGCATCACACTTTACATGTAAACATGCATAAGGAAAAAAAAAAAACAGGACTTCTTTTCTTCCTCACTATCCAAAAATCTGTCCTTCAAAGTGCAAGTTGCTGCCTACAGCACATACTGTACATATATGTTTCAAATTAATGCATGTTATTGCTCCACAAGCACAAAAGAATTGTGCAAGGAAACATGATGTCACTGATAAATAACATCAATGATCAATTATCATCCATTACTGCTAGTTAAATGGACACTAAGTCACAATGTCAGCCCATGTGCTGGATCTGATTCCTTTCCTGCTAGGGATTAAGAAATATAGAACAGTTGTCCATTAGCTCACCTTTAAAACTTTGACTGTACTATTTAATAACAGGCACAATGTTGGTTTTAGAGGGTTCTTTCTGCATAAAATCGTGTATGTATGTCATTATGCCAACTTGACTTAGAAAGGAAGATTAATGGAAACAAGCGAAAATGAAAAATCGCATTAGTATTTTATTCTCTGTTAAGCTTTAGTAAGTGTTTCATCTCGACATATATTTAAAAAATACTGTAGTCTATCACGAGGGTCCCCATAAACAAGAATCTGAAACTTTGCAATAGTTAAAGAGAACCCACCACTCACCTGTTTAGGATTATCCAAGCTAATGGAGCTAAAAATCCATGTAGGACAAAGACAGTTCTGCACATCTGTTTGCACTGACCGAGTATAAAACACTTTTATGAGAATGACCTGTTCTTCCTCTCCTGTATCCTCTAGACAACATCCGTGTTTCCTCTAGTTTTACACCAAATTTTACCCAGTTGGGGCATCCAAGATGGAAAAACAGTAGATTCTGTGTGAAATTGTGCACATTCAGTCCTGAATTACAGGTTTTTTGTGACCACAGGATCTTTGTCTTCCTAGGATTAACCATTCTTCATGTTTTGAGTAGTTATTGGTTACGACTGAGAGATAAGACAGTTGACTATCTCACAAATGTTAAATGACGAATATTGCTTTGCATTTAAATGTTTTTTGGCCTACAGATATTCATGTCCCCAATGTGATTATATGCAGTAACTTTTATCTCTTAATTCTCCTAGCCATCACTGAGTACAAAATGGTAACTTTAGCTGCTGCTTTTTGTTTATGGTGCTAATTAATGAATGTGAGCAAAACAGCAGCATTATTGCAGTAGCACTGCGCCTGGGAGCATGATTCATTGAAAGCATTAGCACTAAGCTCTTACGTTTCTTTGCTTAAGTAATCCTACATCTTTTTTAGAGCCATCACCAAAGCTCTTCTTTTTTATTAAATGTATGTTAATTGCTAATCTTTCCACAGGATTGTTTGCTGTACTGCACAACTTTATTGCTTCCACAGGAATTATATGTAACCGAGTGCTGCTAATCTAATTAATTGATCTGCTACTTGATTAACTGACCATCAGTCAGTTCTTCTATAAAACAAATTTACCATACAGTGCAGAAAATGCAAAAATTCAAGAACTACATATCAGAATTAAATGTTAAAGTTAATAACAGTACAATTAGAAAAAAAATGTAACAAATATGGCTTGTTTGGAAGGGTTGCCATGAGAAAGCCTCTTCCCTCTAAAAAGAACATGGTAGCATGGCATAAGTTTGCAAAGTTGCATCTGAACAAACCACAGGACTTCTGGAACAATGTCTTTTGGACAGACGAGGCCAAAGTGGAGATGTTTAACCATAATACACAGCACCACATTTTTGGCAAAACCCAAACACAGCAAATCAGCCCAAACACATCAAACCAACTGTCAAGCACAGTGGTGGAGGGGTGATGATTTGGGCTTGTTTTGCAACCACAGGAACCACCCTGCAATCACTGGGGTAATCCTGATCTCCTCTGTATGCCAAAATATTGTAGAGTTGCATGTGAGGCCAGCTGTCCAACAGTGAACAGGAGAATGGTCCCAAGTAAACCGGAAAATTTACAACTGAATGGCTGACATCAACCTGACTGAAATCCTGTGATGGGACTTTAAGAGAGCTGTGCAGAAACGCAAACCTCATTAAACTGAAGAAATGTTGTAAAGAAGAGTGGGCCAAATTCCTCCACAACAATGTGAGAGACTAATAAAATGATACAGAAAATGATTTGTTCAAGTTAATATTGAATACTACTGAATACTTAATACTAAAGCTCGCTCTACAAGCTACTGAATCACGGGGTGTACTTAGTTTTTCACAGGACTGCATAGGGTACCACGAAAACTTGTTTTTTCCCATGACTGTATTTAATGTCTACATTCATGATTCAGCATAAACACTATTTCCTTTCTGATGTTCTATCACCAACTTTTTCTGCTTCTCGAGTTTCTTTCCAAAGACATCTGTCTTCTGCTGGCCATACAGGCTCAACATTTGTTCGGGGACATCTTAACAGTGGAAAAATGTACCTCAGTTCTGGGAACATGGCAGTTGATGGTGATGCCATTTTTGCAAGAGCATTCAGCTATTAAGAGCCAGCCTAACAGTGGTGCATTTGGTTCTGCTTGCGGCTTCATGAAAGTGAAGAGCATCTAAAGCTCCAGCTTTGCATCCAAGCCTTAATTCATTCCTTATAATGTAACATTTCCCCCCACCTCCACCACACTGGGGAGTGCTGGCAGCAAATGAGACGTCACCTTCTTGCCTCCAACATGGCATGTCTGTTTTTTATTACAGGTTGAAAGATGTTTTTTTCTTTCTCCCCCTATTTTCCCCTCCAAGCTTTCATTGCACAAATGGTTCTTTTTTGGAAATAAGTATATGATGATAAATGACTGCTGGAAGCACACACGGTGTTACAATGCGGGCACATGTACCTTTTGAAGAGAAATGGGGGGATAGAGGTCTGGTCCTTCCAGGTGGAAAAGGGATGAAGTGTTAGTTTTCTCAGTGAAAAATGAAGGTTCTCTTGAGACAATTTCAATTCAAAAGGTAAATTACTTTATTTGGCTGAACGGGGGTAGTTTTAACAAAAATACTTTCTTTCCCAACAGTGTGATTTGCAAATGGTGTTTGTAAACTGTGTGGACAAAACCCAGACTAATTTTTAAATATTATATAATATTCAATAACTGAAGGCAAACATGGAGTATAGCTGCCATCTTACTTCAGATCCATTAATTCTAATGATATAAGTAAACTTTCAGATGCCTTTACCACTCAGATAATGGTACAGCTGTGTTTAAAAGATGCAGACTGTTCCCAGTATAGTTTGGCCCTTTCCAGGAATTGCCAACAGTTGAAACACCCACCAACACCTTCTTGTCATGCTTACCATGGCTGCAGGTTGGCAAGCCTCCAGCAAGTTTTGATGAGGTGTTAAATGTCTAATAAAGGGTGAGATAAAACTCCTATAGTTACTATATGACTCCTTCCATACTCCTCTAGTAATCTCAGTCATTTACTAAGGAATTACCCAATTGGCATGGATGGCCAATGGACCCCCTTCTCCTTCTGTTTATTCTGAGTTACCAAACCAAGCATTCAAAAGCCAAGTTTGTAATTTGCTTACTACATTGTCAGAAGGGCTGGCAAAGCACAACCAACGAAAACCAGTCAACTCCCATTGTTGTTTGCATTGCTAGATCTTGTGTTTGTGGCACTGCATGGGAAAATAGAGAGGTTGTTGGTGGTCCAAATTTAAGAGTTGACAAAGGGGTTTAATTTGTAAGCATATAGTTAAGCTACTTAAGGTCTTTATTCACTGGGCACATATTCACAACCCCAAAAGGAGAATAAATTTATTGGCAAAACAGATCTGAACTCCTGATCGTTCCAAGTACCTGTCATAAGCAAGCGAACACACATCACTAACTTTAGAGAACTAAAATGCTTGTGATGTCTCTCTCAATGTCCTGCTGTGTCGCTGGAATCCCCAGCCATCTGGCTTTATTCAGAGGAACAAACAGCAACTTTTTTAACGTGAAGTGTTTGTCAAACAAAATTTAAACTAAAGCTTGCCAAAACAGTTCAAATGTTTGTTATTTTTGCTTTGTATTATTATTATTATTATTATTATTATTATTATTATTATTATTATTATTATTATTATTATTATTATTATCCCAGGCATTTAGTCAGATGGAAATATCAGTGCAGCAATATGTGCAACCAAGAACAAGAAAAAAGAGAAAAAAACTGATTTTTTTTTTTTTTAATTAAAGTTACATTCACCAGCCATTTCTGGTACTGGATTGGACCCTCTTTTACTTCAGAATTCATTAATTCTTCATGGCATAGACTCAAAAAAGTGCTGGAAGCATTTGTCAGAGATTTTGACAGTTGTTGGAGATTTGTCAGTTGCATATACATCAAGCAAATCTCCTGTTACACCACATCCCAAAGGCGCTCTATTGAATTGAGATCAGGTGACTGTGGAGGTCATTTGAGTACAGCGAAATCAAAAGATTGAGAAACCAGTTTAAAATGGTTTGAGCCTTGTGATATGGCATGTTATCAGAAGATGGAAGCACTGTTGTCATAAAGGAACTTGGTCCATCAATATTCAGGTAGGATGTGGTATCCAAACAATGTTCAGCTGGTACTAAGGGGGTAAAAGTATACTGAAAAAATATTCCCCACACCATTACACCACACTACCAACCTGAACTGTTGATGGATCCATCGTTTTATGTTGTTTATGCCAAATTCTGACCCTACCATCTGAATGTTGCAGGAGAAAACAAGACTCATCAGATCAGGTAACATTTTTCCAATCAGGACATTCATATGTAGCCTCATTTTGCTGTTTTCAGCTGACAGGACTGGCACCCAGTGTCGTCTTCTGTTGGTGTAGCCAGTTGCTTCGAGGTTCTGTGTGTCGTGTGTTCAGAGATGCTGCTCTTCTTTGGTTGTTGCTATATGTTATTTGAGATAATGTTGCCATTCTCCTCTGACCTCAAGACATTTTCACCAGAGAACTGCTGCTCACTGGATGTTTTCTTTTTCTGACCATTATCTGCAAACCCCTATAGATGCTTGTGTGGGAAAATCCCCTTAGATCAGCAGTTTCAAAAATATTCAGACCACTATAAAGGTCTCGCCTTACAGGCCTTACATTGGCTGGTTAAATATTTCTGTTAATAGTAAATAATAATACATTTTATTTTCAGGCACCTTTCCAAATAGCCAAGGACACCATACAAGAAGTGAATAAAAGAGAAGTAAAACAGAATTTTAAACAAAACAGGTTAAAATTAGACAGTGCCAATATAATCACAGGGCAGTCTTAAACAGATGGGGTGTGTTTTGTTTTGTTTTTTGTTTTTGTTTGTGTTTTGTTTTTTGGTTTTTTTTTTGGGGGGGGTGATTTTTATGAATACAGTCTCTGTACTATGAAGACGGTGAAAACAAGCAGTTTAACAGGTATACCAACTGAAATGAACAGTGAGGGTAATTCAGGTATAGAAGCAAAATGTAATATACCCATGGGAACATGCCATGCAATTATATATAAAAGTTACAAAATGAAGAAGCAGAATTTAATTTTTAAACCTGAAATTGTTTAAAAGTCTTAAAGATTTGACCTTTGCGTGCGGAAAAATTTGGTGCCACAAAGAATGCTCGTGTTAAATCTCAAAATGTAATAAAAATCCAAAATAAAGCCATGGTTTGAGACTGCTGTTAGCAGATGCTGAATCCTTGCACGATTCTGGCAGGTGGGAGGTAAAAAGCATCAGAGGTGGGAGTGCAGAATGTAGATTCCAATGGGTGCAAACTCAAGGAAATATTTGCAAACAAATAGAAAGATGTTCTGGAAAGCCACCCCCCCGATACAAGTGTAGATTTACACAGGCGTGCAAACATTGCTGTGGGTATGCAGACTGCTACACAAACTGACGTGGTCCCACATGCATGCACAGAAGCTTCCACAAACGCATTTTATTTATTTGGATTCATAAAACCTCAAAATATTCAACAAAAGCTAAGCAAGAATGAAATAAAGCATCAGCAACAAACTTTTCATCATACAATATCCAAACACGCGAAATAAACAAATTAAACCACCCCCATATATACACTATAGATCGTAATATGTAACCAATATTCACATAAAGAATATTTGTTGTTGCACTGTTTTTTTTAAGGTTTTTGTATTTCTTAGGCTCCTCCATGTCTCCCACCAGTGTGTGCAATCAGAAATACAAGGAAATGGAAGGGGAAAAAGCCATATGCATTTTATATGAACTGGATATCCCAGCAACCTGGCAACCAAACAAGTAAGCCCTCAGCCACCAGCAGGGACTTGTGCGGTCTGCAAATTGTTTATGGTGTTACAGCAAGACGAGGTAGCATAGCAACAATGTTTAAAAATCATAAGAAAAGAACAAAAATAAACAGTATTTCTTGTGGTTTGTTTGAAAATGCTATGTTCTTACGTTAATCCCCCCATAACACTTAAATCAATACTGGCTATTTAAACCTCCAGCACTGTGCCTGTTGAGTGGGGAATCTAAAGAACATTAACACGCATACACACACAGACAAAAACTGAGTTAGAATATAAGCCCCTTTAAATTTTTTACAGACTGGAGATATCTTTTTATCATGTTTGGGTTCAGTAAGAAAGAAATAACTTTGAGACATTTTCTAATATTCCAGTTTTTCTTGTATTGCAAAATAAAACAAAGTAGATGCAGCTCTGGGCAGCTCTAAATGCTACATGGATGAAAGTCTGTGTTGGTACTGGCCTGTGCCAAGCCAAAAAGCTGTAACAACAAGAACAAGCACTAACTCAAATCTACAGGGTTTATTTGGTTTGAGTTCCACACTGTCGATACTGGCTAGGAAGTCTTGGCCACACAACACAGCTGAAAGGAAAATGAAGTTAGAGAAGTGTTTTGTATGTGCTGGTTTGTTAGATCAGAAAAGCTGGATAGAAAAAGTAGAGACTAAGTTGTCCAAATACTGAAGGACAAATTTCAGTAATGGCAATTACACAATGTATTGGTTGTAACTATATTTATAAATCTGTAATGTTTATTTATTTAACATAATCAGATATGATTGACTTTATAAATAATTTCCAATGTCCTGTGTATTCATTTCCTAATACAACTACTATAGGCATTCACAGTCCTATTAATGGGATAGTTTAATATTTGCTGAAATTATTTTCAAGTAGTAAAAGGTCAAATAAAGATCCAACACCACACATTCATCCTTTATTCCTCTGTGGATGCCATCCATCCATCAATTTTCTACTGCATATGCAATTCAGTGTCGCCTGGGGCGCTGGAGTCTATATCCCAGCTGTCACAGGGCAAAAGGCTGGGTACACCCTGGACAGGTTGCCAGTCTGTCGCAGAGCCAACACAGAGAGGCCATTCACACCTATGGTCAGTTTTGAATTGCTAATTAACCTAAGACCTTTGCATGTCTTTGGACTGTGGGAGGAACCTGGAGCACCCAGAGAGAGCCCACACAATAATCAGAATACTTTATTAATCCCAGAGTGGAGATGCAAACTCCACACTGAAGGGCCCAAGCTGGCAGGCTGCTGGATTAGACCCCAGACCTTCTTGCTGTGAGGTGACAGGGCTGACCACCGCACCATCGTGCTGCCCTCTGTGAATTATTTTCTGATATTTGTATGATGAAGGGTCTGGAGACAGTGGCACTGTTGAGATTTTTGCTGGGACTGACCAGGATGGACAGGATTAGAAATAAGCACATCAGAGGGAAGTTGAGATGTTTGGAAACAAAGTCAGAGAGGCAAGGCTGAGATGGTTTGGACATGTTCAGAGGAGGGATAGTGGATATATTGGACAAAGAATGTTGAAGATGGAGCTGCCAGGCAGGAGGAGAAGAGGAAGACCACAGAGAAGACTGATGGATGTAGTGAAGGAGGACATGCAGAGGGTTGATGTGACAGAAGGGATAGGGTGAGATGGAGGGCAGATGATCTGCTGTGGCAACCCTTAAGCCCCTGTCACACCTTGATGATTTAACAAGCATATGCCGATGAAGGAAAAAAAAACTGCAAATACGCAGGCAAACATCAATTAAGTTCTAGGGACATTTTTATAAGTGAAGAGCATGCTGAAGCACGCTGGTATATGTGGTAGTACTGCAAGGTCACTGGAAAATTTTGAGCATGCACAAGATCTCCAACGTTTGCCAGCATATGGCTCATACATCCCACATACAAGGACCATATGTTGCAGGTACTTAATGCAGAAGGAGACTCACGTCATTCATGTCAAAATACGTGGAGGTACCCAAAACATATTAATAACCTATGAGTAACATGTTTTTAACATATGTGTAACATATATCCAACAGATATTGTAGAAGTATTTGACGTGATGCAGTCGAACTGAAAATGTTTTTAACAAACAGCTGCCATATAATTGCATGTGGTGCGTTTAAGGGGAGTGGTATAAATGGACTCCAAGTTGTGAATGCCGGCAGTACGCTAGCATGTATCTTATGTATACGTCCATTTAACATCATTGTTCTGCGTATGCCAGCGTTTTAAAGGAATTTGAATGCGTTAGCATAAGCTTGTTAAATCATCATGGTGTGACAGAACCCTAATGGGAGCAGCAGAAAGAAGAAGAAAGAGGGATGATTTTCTGATATTGTCTACTTTTCTACTTCTCCGTTACCTCACTTTTCAGCATTACCAAATACCACCACTTACCACTTACCTTTATCTTTCTAATTGTCACACCACCTTTTGCCATTTTTTAATTTATTTTTTATTTATTATCTTTTTTTGTGTGTGTTTGTGTGTGTAAATACTGACTCTATTCTTTCGTTATGCTACTCTGTGTAAGCTGCTCTCCGTGCCTTGAATTGCCCCTTGGGGACAAATAAAGTTTTTGAATTTGAATTTGAATTTGAATTTATCAGAGGTGGGAAATAATGGACCACAAATACTTTGTTACTGTATTTAAGTCAAATTTTCAGAAATCTGTACTTGAGTATTTATTTTTCTGACAATGTTTTACTTTTGCTCCTTACATTTTAACAAAAATATCTCCTCTTCCTTCTTGCTACATTTTCAAAAAAGGCTCATTACTTTAAGGTTTAACACATCTGAGAGAAGTTACTGATTGTTTCATATCACATCTTCCAATCTTAACCTAAATAGAGGGAACAATAACACTTAAAAACAATACTATTAGTGCGTCCATCATCTGTGCATCGTTAGAATAAGTAGTAGTATGTAGTAGTAGTATTAGTAGTATGAAAATAGGAGGTTTGACGCAGTGATGAGGTGCAGGCCAATCAGGTGTTTATTCACCGATATTTAAAATGATACCAAACGTGACAAAACGAAATAAAACAATGTTCCCCACAGATGGCACATGGTTTCAGCAGCCATCTCTGATCTTAACTGGCAGCCTCTTATAGACTGCTCCTAATTGACCCATGAGCCATACTATTACACAGGAGTTAGCACAGATAACTAAACTGATAAACTCAATACACAACTTTACCAATAAACTTTATTAACATTAAATGAACATTACTGAAAAAGCAATACTATTAATTGTGGTTCCATCTGAAACCTTTAAAAGAGTGCACTTTTGGCAACTTGGGGGAGAAAACACACAGGTAAGATTATTTTTTTTCTTCTCAATACAATTTATTCAATAAGCTATTCATCGCAAAGCACTATATTTTCTTTTTGCTTAGGTTTGCTTAGGTGTGGAAGCAAAGTCGCAGCAGGAAGTAGAGTGAGTTTTGTATTGGATTTGATTTTCTCTGCTTTTGTTGATAATATTTCAAACTGACTACATTCATTAGTATAACTATTAGAAGTTGAATTAAAGTCCCTATTCTCTTGTATTAATGTTATTTTTATTAGCATGGTATGAGGTTCAGTTAGCTTTGCACAAAATAACTTTTAGAAATGTCCTTCAGAGAGCTTCTTTTTACTTTTATGCTTTGAGTAGTTTTCAGGGCCTGTACTTTTCCACTTTTACTTGAGTAAAGAAGTTGAATTGGTTCTTCAGCTTCTACCAGAATCTTTTTAAACACAAGTATCTGTTCTTTTACCTGAATAAACAATACGTGTACTTTTAACACCTTAACCATTTACAACAGAAACCTCACTGATCTTTGATCTAAACTAAATTAAAGAGATCAACTAAGAGATCAACTGTTCTCGATATCTCAGTCGATACCTCTTCTCTGCTCTTTAGACAGCAGGTACAAACAAATGTCCTGCAGGGAAGGTGGTAACAAGGAGGAGGTGGGTTGTAAAATACTGAATCTGAAAGACAGAACTGTTGTATCTTCCACAAAAACTGGCACTTTGACTCTAGGGGATACTGTTCAATATCCTATCTTTATTTGGGCCTATGCTTATTAAAGGTGTCTCACATCTTTAGTCTCTAACGTTTTTATTTTTTTACATCAGTAAATAATATCAGAGGTCTTTATTTGATCTCTCCCTGTTGAAATAAGGCTAAAGATTCATACAGAGAAATTCAAGAGAAGAAAAGCTGACAGAAGGTGCAGCCAGACAAAGACAAAATAAAGCAGACAGATTTACTGACTCACATAGAAACTCAGCCAGACCAGCAGACACATAGTTAAGCTCAGCCAGCTCACCTGTGCAAAAAGGACAGGTGTGAATGTGCTGGCAGCCAGGAGGCACCTCAGAAATTTACCTAGCAGCGATACGGGTGTGATAGGCCCAGAGAAGAAAACATCTGAGCGTCATGCGTGTATCCTGGCCCTGACTAACGCACACCCTCATGGATAACAAATTCCACTCAGCTAAACAGCCATGAGAGCTGTCAGTGTCTTAGGCAAAGTGTACATGCAGCAAGGGATGCTCGCAGACGCACAACGACCTGTTTTTCACAAGCATACACACACATTACCCCTACACCTCAATCAGACCCTCCCAAGAAGCACTGAGGTGCATCGCTGAAATTCAAGCCCTGCTTAGACAGCACTCTTAACTGCTGAGAGGCAGAGCAGCTCATCCTGAAAGATGTAATTTCCAAGGGAGAGGGATGATGTGGGGGATGCAGAGACCATGCAAAGTGGGCTGGAGGTGGAAGAGATAAAGGGACCTTAAGAAAAAACATGGAGGAAGGGGCATCTACTGGGTCTTTGCGTATCAGAGCGTGGTTGATACAGCCTAAAACTGCCGCAAAACAGCAGTTAAAACTGCAATTAAAAAGGTTCTAGAAAGAGTCATGAAGTGCATTAAAAAGTAAATTTTAAAATGCCTACAAATCATGTAAAGCAGAAAATATTAATATTTCCTCTCTGTGGAGTTCTTCCTGTGTTTGCAGATATTTCCTTTGGCAAATCCACTTTCCTCTCACTTTGCAAACACATGCAAGTCTGCTGAGACTGAAGACACAGATTTGCTCATTAGTGTGAATGTCAGTGAGAGGGTGTGTGTGGTTGTATTCGTTCTATGGCAGATTAGTTTCCTGCCCAGGTTGTTTCCATGCTTTGAGTCCAGTGCATGCAGGGATTGGCTCACAGTAACCCTAGGTATCAATGGAAAATGTATGAATGGATGAAATATGCTTTCATAATACCCTCTCACTGGTGTCTTATATTAGGCTCACTTAGCGACATTATGGCTTTATGATCCTTGCAAGAGTAGAAGAGGAAATGTGTCACAGCCACCAAGTTTGCCATCTTGGCTGTCTGTGTGTGTGTGTGTGTGTGGGTGTGTGTGTGTATGCGTACCCACTTGGCAGTTAAGAGTCATTAAAAGAGGGCGTTAGGGAGCCATTCAGTGGTTACTTGTCATTAATGAAGAACAGCACTGACAAATGCAAGAAGCCACACATACACACAAGTACTATAAACACAGAATGAAGCACATCCACAAACACACACACACACACACACACACACACACAGACACCCATTGACTGTTTGTCTTTGGCTCTTTAATCCCTGCTGCTCTCTGCTACAAACACTTTTTTTCTTCTCCTTTCCGGTCGTAATAAGTGTGATGACCTCCACAAACACACAAGTGTATGTCATTACACAAAGAGAAGTAATTTTACAAAAACAACAATGCATGTGTGAAGTGCTTTCAAGAATGTTCAGCTCACATGTAGGAAAATAAGGGACTACTCAACCATAAAGGGGAATTTTTGTCGGTTTTTCTAAATCAAGCATGAGCGGATGGAATATAGCTTCAATGAGCTTTAATGTGTGACAGAAGCTCACATGATCATGATATCATAGTTGAATGTGGTTATTGACAGCAGACCATGGAAAGGTGAAAGAAAGACAAGGAAGTTGTGTGACAAGACGTTCAGTCACCCCCTTTACTTACTGGTTCAACAACCCCCATCACTTCCATCCGAGTAGCTTAAAGAGGATGTTATGCATTCAGAGCTGCTCTGCACTTTCTCAACCACAGCTCTATCACTTCAAAAGCTTAGCCCCTGAACTGCTTGTTTATAAGCTGTAGAGCATTGATTGTACAGAAAACAGTTTGTATGCTAGAGTACATTACATACATCACATACAGAAACTGTGGCTATCACTTTCACTTTCTCTGCTAAAGGCTGTCATCTAGTGGTACTACACTCAGCCTCTGCTAAAAGAAAATACACAGGACTTGCAGTATTACTGATTGTTAATAATGGCATATCTTTAATCACACGCTGTTATCCTCCCCTCTCTTCTGACTGCCCCCTCTTTGTTCTGTTTTCTTCTTGTGCTTTTTTTCTGAGTATGGTTTGAGTTTCACACAGCTGTGAGGGATGGGACTGGTGGTGATTTGTAGCACTCTAATGGTTCTTTCTCTGCTGTGCTTCTCCTCCCAGACACTGAGATGACAGTTCTCACCTTACCTCGATCATCACCTAAAGGGCCAGAGCATGGTTTCACAGGATGAATGAGGGCACCAAGTTGACCTGAGGGTGGGTGATGCAAAGCGAGAAGGGGTGGGGGACTTGCAGGTGTCCAAACTCCCCTGGCTATGGACAGGTGCACAGCACCTGCACCACATATGTTAGTGTGTGTCTGTGTTTAGCTTGAACACTCCTGTATACGAGCTGTGCTCTGTGAAGTTTCCCCCTCCCACCTTCATGCACTTACTCTCCCCTGCCTTCTGCAGCACACACACCTATACAGTCTTCACATACAGTACCGAAGTCCACAGCATCATGCCCCCTCATCACGCACACACGCACATACAAAAGAATATGTGTTAGCTCATGTTACAGGTCAATAGATGTCTAATCACTTCCTATCTGTCACTAGCAGATGTGTGCAACATCTTACAGTCAGATCCCAAAAGGGCATAAAAAGAGACACATCTCAACCTCTGACCAGAGGGATCATGAAGAATGGGAACAAGATGAAACAACTAAACCTAAGGTAACAATATCTGCCTCTAAGCCCCAGACAATGTTTCTAATTAACATGTCAGAACTTGCTTGTTCAATTTAAGTTAAAAAAAACTCTAAAAACGTGTTATTGTTTAATGAGAGTCATGTTCTGGACACAAGTACACCAAAACATTTTGTTAATGTGTTAATTAGCACCCTTCAGGCAGACATCTAATCTGGCTGCTGACAATTTTTTTTTTTTTTATATCAGCACACTTATTTGGATCACTATCAGCTTCAGCACATGCTGATCTTGCAGTGGAAGTTTTCTCAAAATATCTCATTTTTATTGATGCTAGTTATGGGCTGTCAAGATATCCGATTTTCACTTTACAATCAATGATGTTATTGCCAGGTGTATTAAAATTTGATTAGTATTTACATGGAGCTTTTCTACTCTCACTCAAAACAACTTTTACTACAAGCCACAATCACACAGTGCTTTTTTCTATGCCTTCACATGCTTTTCTGTCACACACACACACACACACACACTGACGGATGCATCTGGGGTAATTTGGGGTTCATTATGATGGACAGATTGACAGATGAGGTCAGACAGGAGTCTCTGTGGACTATGATGTTCAACATTGTGACCTTTAGTGAGGAGGTGGAAGAAAGCCTGGAGAGGTGGAGGTATGCACTGGAGAGAAGAGGAATGCAAGTCAGTAGAAGCAGGACAGAGTACATGTGCATAAATGAGAGGAAGGGTAGAACGGTGAAGATGCAAGGAGTAGAGGTAGTAAAGGTGGATTAGTTTAAATACCTTGGATCAACCATCCAAAGTTCAAGGATGTAGTGAAGGAAGACATGCAGAGGGTTGGTGTGAGGGAAGAAGATGCAAGAAATAGGGTGAGATGGAGGCAGGTGCTCCGCTGTGGCGACCCCTGATGAGAGCAGCCGAAAGAAGAATAAGAGGGTATTGCTCAAGGACACTGAGGAAGCCAGAGATGGAACCACCATCCTTCCATTTGGTGGACAACCTGTTCTATCTCCTGAGCCGCAGCCAATCAGAGAACAATAGCACTGGCACTCTAAGTCAAATGTTTTTGTTTCCTGGCAAATTACTGAACTCAAAATACAAGCATGGAGATGGTAAGAGAATCTGTACAAACTGTACAAAAGCATACAAAAAGAACAATCATATGTGTGTTATTGGCACAATATAGATGTTTCATTTTTTTTAACACAGTTATCATCAATACATAGTTATTGTGGCACTTGTACTCCCAGTTGTTTTCACGACTTTCTTTGGATTTTAATCTGTGTGCGTGCTGTTGTGGTTTCCTAAGTTTTAGTGTGTAGATGTTTAGAGGCTGAGAGTTGTTTTTTGATGCTTATAATAATAAGGTTCAAGTTATAGATTGTGTGCAAGTGTGCTTAGACCTTTGGTGTCAGCTGATTCAGCAGACTGGAGGTCAGTTTCACACTGAGGGGAGTTTAATAAGGAGTTATCGTTCCAAAACAATGGTCCGCTCCTCCTTTAGGGGGCTTCCCTTTGAGAAAAAATGACAGGAGGAAAAGGGTGGAGGTGACCAAATGAAGAGGTGAAGAGGAAAACTGGCAAAATTGAGAGGGATAAAGAGACAAATGAGAAGGAGAACACTACTTTAAATCACTCTAAATGATTAAAATGCATATCTCTACGCAGAGTACGAAAAGGAAGCAAAGCAAAGGAGAACGGATCTCTGTAATTATCAAGCTAACCAATGTTTGGGATGACTATTATTTACAAGTTAGGTCTCGAATCATTTTATTATCTCAGACCGACATCAGGAAACTGCTCTGCTGCAGTTAGCATCCAACATAAAACAAAACCAGATTTCACAAGTACACACATGTATAAACATGGGCACAAACAGAATTTCCTCAACGTCTGGACAGCATTACGTGGTGTGCAGAGAGGAACCCCCACCCCCTGTATACCCTCCCTCTCCCTAATTATAGTCTGCATCATTGGAGACTGAGGGCTCTTGAGAACATGTTGTATCACTGTATTGTGGCAGCACACATACACACAGCAGTGCTCAGACACAGTAACAGTCAGCAGCTGTATTAAAACTACCATCTTCAGCTACACGGGTCCTCTGTTGTGGCAAACATGGCAAGAAAATACCAAGAGCGAGAGGGAAGAAGTGATAAGTAAGGCAAGGCGATGTCTCTGTCTTGTGGAATAATTTGATTTTGCTTGATGATGATGGACAACAAAAGGCCGCTGTGGGAACTGTAAACAACACGCACCGCAAACGATGGCGAGCCGGGTATCATGTGATGGTGCCAGGAACTCTCCCTGTGAAGCAGGGTGAAGGGGGAAGTGTGGTTGAAAGGCAGAGGCCCAACTGATAAACAGAGCAAAGGGGTAATGTACATGAAGACCTGCTCCGTCGCTCTCAGGAGATGAATAATGAGCCAGGCTGCATGTAAACTGTGGTTGGAAAACAAAAGCTGCTGACTAACTGTAGTGGTGGAGAGGTGGGGACGCCCTGTTATTTGGGCTCTTGCCTGCAAAGGGAGGCCTCCCCCTCCAAATTACGATCCCTTGGTTTGAGCTAAAGCAGGAGCATGACTGTAAATGTGCGTTTAGATTCTGTTTTGTTCAATATATAGGCTCAATGACTCAAAATTCTTTTATATATATATATATATATATATATATATGACATTTTTAATTAGATATTTTTTTCAAAACAATAACACTTTACTATATAAATTGCATTAAAGGCAATATCGATGTATGGTGGTAAAATTATAGAAACTGTAAGGAAGCCCAGGTTATTATTAAATGAACACATAAAGACCAGATTTATTCTCATTGAAAATGTGAAAACAGTTTTGTAGTGTAATGTGGTTTTGGCAGAGCTGTATTATGATGACCACATCATCAGTGGTATTTGGTATCCTGAACATGTGCCTGGATTCTGAAAGACCGACACTGGTGTTTTTCAGGTAAAATGTATTTTATAGCACACAACAACCTGTATCATGGAATATTTAGGATCCAGGTTTTTGGAGCCTGATCCATATTACAAACTAGGCATGACGCCTTTTGCCTGTGAACAACAGAATCTTCCAGACCTGGGCCAATGCCTTCATAGGATAACGCCAGTGGGAACCCATTATAAGGGCCTACCTGCACGCCATCCTCCACCAGTAATACAATATATTCTAACCCAAAACCAAGTGGTTATTTACTGGGGACCTCTTATAATGCCAGATATCTTGTCATCATTATCTAATCATGCACAACTTTGGCGAGCATTGATTGCATCTCATTTTGTTGCATTATGATTTTTTTATTACTATTATTTTATCATTAAAATAGTGTTGCACAAATAAGCATAAATGCAGAATTTTCTGAAAGCTTCTAGAGTGTGTTATTTTGGTCAATTTTTAACGTGAATTTCAAAATTTGGTTGGTATGAGTGAAAAGCCTCGGAAAAGAACTTTCCAATTCTGTAAAGTAATAAAATTATGTTCTGGAAAAACTCTGCCTCCAGATCTGGATCAGATCCAGGGTTACTTCTGCATCAGATCCAGATTAATATTATTTCTGTCTTTATGTGGACTTGGTCTTCATTCACTACTTGTAAGTAGTGATACTGATAAAAGTAATCACTGAAATTGTCAAATCATTGAATCATTGAAACTTTGTCGCCCACATGTCAAATTTTGCCAACATATTTTTCCCTGTAAGAGTAAGAAGTACCATTTATATTTGGGCCAGAGAGCTGAAATTAAATAGCAACTTACTCTCTGGGATATATACTGTACCTGCACATTTTGGCGAAGCTTCTTGAAATCTGTAATGAGATATTGTAATAACGCAGCAAATCTCAATGGCAGACAGGGCAGTGGTGTGACCAGATCAAAGCCATATTAACTCCTGACTTTTCTCAGGAAAATGTACAGTGCTTAATAAATTTATTAGACCACCTGTCATAAAAATGAGAGACCGTACAGCATTGTGAAGTGACTTTCCTTTTCAGTGAGTTCTCTACGTCTTACCATTTTGAACAACCATTACAGAAACATGAAAAAATTATTTTGGTAATTACCATTGCTGTTAATTTAAGGCAGCTGTGGCATAAACCTTACATTTGGTGGTGGTCTAATAAATTTGTTAAGAACTGTAGCTAAAAGTGGATTTGAGTCAATTCTTCAAATTTATTCTCTGAATGTTTCCACATTCAGTAGTGACCTCATTTTTTACAATAAGAAGCTGTTAGAAAGTATTCATGGGAAATGAATGTCCCTTCCAGTATGTTATCTAATTTTAGACTTTAAAAATAAATGACTCAGGCAAAGAAAGTTACATCTTTTGTTTATTTACAAAGTAATAAAAAAATGATTTAAAAATTAGGCAGCTTGTTTTCCTTTGAGTGTACTGACAGCAAAGTGCTGATCAAAATGTTTTCCCTGTTTAGTTAAGACACACTGAAGAGATCTTTATCTCGCTGCACTGATTTGTTCAGTCCCCACTGACGTCAGACTTGTCCTCCGTGCCCTCTTTGCCGCACTTTTTGTTAAGTCCACTGAAATACTTCTCTCTGAAGGCATTGTGACCCTGGTAGGGGCTGAAGCGCGAGTCTGATAGATGAGCCAGGCTATCTAATTCCTGCAAAGAGATATAGAGGTTACTGCTGACTCACATATGCTCTACCTAAGTAAATACAAGTTTTCTCCAGGTATTACAAAATTTTTCTGAGCATTTAGCAAAATTGCATGAAAAATACCTCCAACAATCAGCTCACTGAAATCTTTTTGCTACTGGAATAAGAAAAGACATCTTACTGTTTTTCTTTTTTTTTCTAGAAAATAAATATTGGCAAGAAAGTTGTGGAAAAATTTAGCAAAAGAAAAACACCTGGATATGCGCAGCCCTCATTTTGGCCTTTCCTCCCACTTCAGAGCAATATAGTATTCTGTCACATTGTGTACAAACTTTTGCCATGTTCACATAAGAAGAGGTCTTATGTATATTAATAATATACACACAGGTGAGAAAGAAAAAGCAAAAGAAAAACACAAAAAATACAGATGCTCTCACACATTTACTCTTAAATAACAATCATGTTCTGAACCAGCGGTTTCTGATTTTGTACGGATGTAAGAAACAAAGAAAATAAAGTTTTAGGACGTGGGTTCTTTGTTGAGGCATATGGCAGGATCTTCAATTCAACTGGATAGTGTTTTAATGAGAACAGTTTTTAAAGAGTGGGGGCAGAGTGAAGTGGGTGGAGACAAGTGTCGGGGTGCTTTGAGACAGACGTGACAGGGAAGGTTTACAAGACAGTAGTGAGACTTGCTATGATGTATGGTTTAAAGATGGTGACACTGGCAAAAACACAGGAAACAGAATTGGAGGTGGCAGAGGTGAAGATACTGAGATTTTTCACTGAAAGTGACCAGAATGGACAGAATTACAAATGAATACATCAGAGGAACAGCTCAGGTTAAGTGGTTTGGAGAGAAAGTAGGAGAAGCGAGTTTGAGATGATTTGGACATGTGCAGAAGAGGGATAGTGTTTATACTGGGCAAAGGATGTTGAAGATGGAGCTGCCAGGCTGGAGGAAAAGAGAAAGACCACAGAGAAGGTTGATGGATTTAGTGATGGAGGACATGCAGAAGGTTGGTGTGCAAGGGATACGGTTAGATGGAGGTGGATGATCCACTGAGGCGACCCTTAAAGAGAGCAGCTGAAAGAAGAAAAGACTTAAGTGGTCTGCCTCTAGGTCTATGGGAAAGAGATCAGCATTTAAGGTTTGAAAATCTAAACACATTCACATAGACGGCAGTGGCTCAGTCTGTTGAGAGACTCAACTGACAACAGAGGGTTGCCGAGGACCACCAGTTCAAGACCTGCCTGCACCTGGAGACCAACTCGAAACCCCGTTCTGGACTCCTGGAGGAGGATTGGAAGTTGGAGAGGCATCAGCCACTCCCCCTCCCCGAGCACTGCCGAGGTGCCCTTGAGTAAGGCACCGAACCCCATACATTGCTCCCCCTGGCGTCTGTGATGGGCAGCCTTTGTTCACCCACCTCTTTCACAGTGTGTTCACTGGCCTCCTGCATGTATAGTGTGTTACAACAAAAAAAGTGTTGGTGTGAATTGTAGTTTCCCTATATATGGATTATTAAAGTATGCCTTCTTCTTTAATAACTGATGTTTGCAAATTAGTGTGATTGAAAAATTTTCAGCAAGAGCTGTCCATCAACAATTATGTAGAAAAGTCCATCACAGCTGGGTTGCAGTACCTAAAATGCTCATTAAAAAAATTATGTACGGTGAGAGTTAAGTGGTTTAAATTCCAAAGGCACTGATCTACACAGATATAGAAAAAGTAATTTATGGCCTCATGATGCATTCTTTGGACATCCTTGACAAGTGGGCTAGTGCCATATACCATGAAAACAGTACAACCCTGAATGCTTGGCCCCAAACTCTGTTATGCTATGCAGAGATCTTACAGGTTGCATTTATTGCATGATGAAACACATTATATCTTGACTTGAGTGGTCTCTTCCAGGATGAGAATGTCCCCATTCACTGGGCATGACAGAGAGCACTGAATAGTATATATCATATGCCATCAAATTTGCAGTCACCAAATCTCAACCTAAATGAACACCAATAAGAGACAACACTCTCCATTATCATCATCAAAACACTAACTGAAGGAATTTGTTTTGGAAGAATGTTTCATGCTCCCCCACACAAGACACTTCATAAGGATTTTCCCTTTAATTTGTGACTCATCTGTATATCAGCTGTTATGAATCTCTACCAATAAACAGTTTCGTTTTGGCTATAAGGTAGCTGCTGATCAATGGGGCATGACCGGATGAAGAGAAGTGTTGGGAGGAAAAATAATGAGGTGAGTGGAGTTGGAAGTGATGACTCCAATGCTAGGGCCT